>PPLZ03000033.1:0-98008 GCA_003706705.3 Barnettozyma populi
CAAGGAGGCCGCTGCCATCGCTGAGGGTAAGACCAGACAAGAGGCTTCTCCAAAGCCGTTCAACGTCAAGTTCGGTTTGAACCATGTCGTTTCCTTGATTGAGAACAAGAAGGCTAAGTTAGTTTTGATCGCCAACGATGTTGACCCAATTGAGTTGGTCATTTTCTTGCCAGCCTTGTGCCGTAAGATGGGTGTTCCATACGCTATCATCAAGGGTAAGGCCAGATTGGGTACTTTAGTTCACCAAAAGACCTCTGCTGTCGCTGCTTTGACTGAGGTTAGAGCTGAGGACGAGTCTGCCCTAGCTACTTTGGTTTCTACTATTAATTCTAACTTCACTGACAAGTACGAGGAAAGCAGAAAGCACTGGGGTGGTGGTATCTTGGGTGCTAAGTCCCAAGCCAAGTTGGACAAGAGAGTTAGAGCTTCAACGACTCAAGAAAAATAAGTTCTTTGATTTTCTTAGATTATGGGTTTTTGGGTTTCTGATGTTTTCACGTGTAAATTAATAATAAGATGGTTTCATACAACTTGTCGTAGGACATACTTCTAAAGCCATAAATCCTATGGAATAGTGGTATCCATGAATAGTATCCATGAACTTGTAAATATAAGTACTGTCGCGAAAATCCGACTCAGCCAATGAGAGTCCGAGAAAATAATCCACAATTTCTCAAAAAAAAAAAAATCAAAAAAAAATTCTGGACCGATATCTGGTTATACGCTATACTACAATACCAACACATAGATCAAGATGCTTGCCATGCTTTACGAGACTATCGAAGACTTGAAGGAGGCCTTCATCCCAACTGTCGCCAAGGCTGAAGATGAGGAGGAAGCCGAAGAGGAAGAGGAAGAGGAGGAGGATGATGAGGATGAGGATGAAGATGAAGAGGAAGGTGCTGGTGACCCACTAGACAAGTTGAAAGCCGAGTGTGCTCAAGCTGAGCACATCAAGCCTTATGTTCACCACTACCACGAATGTATCGAGAGAGTTACCAAGGAGATGGAAGAGGAAGGATATGAAGACAAGCATTACAAGGAGGACTGTGTCGAAGAGTTCTTCCACTTGGAGCACCACATTAATGACTGTGTTGCCCCAAGATTGTTCCATAAGTTGAAATAATTTGAATGATCAATGAATTGCAGAGGAGAAGTTGAGTGAAGTTTTGTTAATAGCATGGGTTCGAGTTTTATTTTATTTATTTTCACATCAAGAGGGTGAGTCTGTGATGATGGCTATTGCAATCAATGGCTTTTGAACTCACCAGGTAGAGGGATCATTTTTGTTATTAAATCGGAGTTTAGATGGGTGGGATGGGAACTGTGAAGAAGTGTTGGTCTTGCATTCCTTTTATGAAATCAATCAGTTATGTACATAATATATTACTATTATATATCAGTTTTATCCTTTAATGGCGACTACACTTTCTCAAAACTCTAGATTATAGTAATTGTGCAGCCATTAGTTGGGATTTCTGAATGTTGACACATTTACTGTTTGTTACATTTGAGCCCTAAATACAATCACATGATTACATCAGGTCTGTAAGTGACTTGGAGGGAACCCTGGTCTGAGCCACATAATCCTGAGATTTTCGCTAGCAAATTGAGGACTCTCGCAAAATGTGTGGGTGTTTTACCAAATCCGCGAAAATCGCAGGTTTTCCAGTAGACGAAAAGTTGAAGAGTTTACTGACTTTTGTTATTTAGCTCTTTTCAAGGTAGCGATAATTAGAAGTAAGTGGACAAATCTGTCGCTCGCAGTTCAAGGTCAGCGTTCTGAATGTGCATTTCGGCAATACCTCTACTTCACAAAGTCTTTCCCATGAACCCAGTTTCAATATGCACCAAAGTTCAATCTTTCAAGTTCATCATCCCTTAAATATGTGTTCAGTTGGGTACTGATACCTACTTTTTAGCAGTTAGCCAATTACTGAAACCGCAGCTAATCAATACCAACGAATGAGTGAAGCTTTCGTTTAGTGTTGAATAACCAGTAACAAACTCATCTTGCACCAAAAAATATCTAGCTCAATTGATTACTAGATTTCATCCTCAACACCTCCACCTCAGATACTAGAACTGTGATACTGCTGCGAGGAACTAATACAACCGGTATACTAACAAATCAGATGTCTAAGTCTAAGAACCACACCAACCATAACCAAACCAAGAAGGCTCACCGTAACGGTATCAAGAAGCCAAAGACCCACAAGTACCCATCCTTGAAGGGTGTTGACCCAAAGTTCAAGCGTAACCACAAGCACGCTTTGCACGGTACTGCCAAGGCTTTGGCTGCTGCCCGTGCTGCTTAAATTTGATATTTTTTCATTCACACATACGTAAAAGAGAACAGGAAAGCATATTAAATGGAAATTTGAATAAGGGTATAATACATTGTTGAACTGTTGAAGATATTATGTTCTTGTTTGTTTTTAACGGATTGGTTGGGGTTTTGTTTTAGACACCTATTTTATCCAATGTACATCATTTTAATGGTTAGGTAAATACTGCTGTAGATGAAGAGTCTAGGCAGTTCTACACTGTACAAATATAAGGGTATACAGGATTGCCTGCTGGGCTTGAAACCATATCATTTACACTTATTATGCGGGTCTGTTGGGTTGGGGCTAATTAATTTCAGTATCGTGGTTTTGTGTCACCTCTGTAATATGAATGTTGAAAGCTCCCACTTTTGTGGTTTACTCTTCCTTTCCTCCACATAAATCAATCAAAAACACATCACCAAAGTCAATGACAATGTCTGACTTTACTTCAGAGTCTCAAGAGCCTCTTATCTCTTCCTCGGCAGTCGAATCAGATCCAGCAGTCGGACCTGAAGTCCAGCACGAAGTTAGTGAATCTTTTGCCGCCAATAACAAACGCCTTTACATAAACAATGTTAGTTTCTACGCTACTGAGGATGATATCGAAGATCTATTGAAAGACTTTGAGGTGTACTGACTTTAATACCCATCATTTCATGCTTCATTAGGACCTTTTACTAACTTCTGAAGTCTATCTGTTTTGATTCCATCTCACACCGTGAGAGGTTTCAACAAAATCCAACAGAAGTCATTGGGTATTGCATACGTTGACTTCAAGACCGAAGAGGACGCTGAGAAGGCCAAAATTGAGATCAATGGTAAGTTGTTACATGACCGTCCATTGAGAGTCAAGAACTTTGTCCCTTATCAACCAAAGGTCTCTATCAAGGTCACTTCTACCACTAAGCCATCAAGACGTCACTCTTTGTTCCACAGAAAATCTAAGCCAGTTCAACCAGAAACTGATCCGGAAACTGCAAATACTACTGAGGTCATTACAGAAAAGGCAGATGCTGTTGTTAAAGAGGTCGAGGAGATTTCTGAGGAAGTTGAAGAAAACCTGTCTGCTGAGGAGATTCCAGCCCCAAAGCCTTTATCCACTGACACAGTCTTCATCTCCCGCTTGTCTCCAAAGATCACAGATGGAGACTTGCGTGAATACTTTCACGGGTTTGGTGCTACTGATGTCTACATATTTAAGAACCGTCTGCCAAACTCTAAACCTTTCTTTGCTAAGCATAACCATGTTTCTGCATTGGTTACTTTGACTGACTTTGAGACTTTAGACTCTGTATTTGCCTCCTTAGCCAGTAAGAGATTTCAAGGCAAGAAGATTCATTTGAAGTCTGCTCATTTGTCCAAGATTGAAGAAGTCAAACGTGCTGCTGAATCCAGACAGAGAAAGTTGGAACAACAAGGTCAAGAAGCCAAGGATGCTGCTAGTGCTGCATTGTCTGCTGCTACTTCCGAATCGCCAGAGACTTCTGATCTGGTGGTTGGAGATTCACCTTCACTGAACGATGAGGAGGCACCTGCTAATAATGATAGATATCACATTTGATCGTACGAAGTTGTTGACATCTAGAAAAGGCTTTGTCATTAGTTTATAATGTTATGAATAAAGAACTGAATCGGATATCTCAAGTAGAGTTATACTAATATTGTGCAGTTTTAAAGTAGGTTTTCAGGGCGAGCATTAGTTCATGCGCAGTCGTACCGCATGTATACATTGGGTGCTGTATTAACCTGGATGTATGAATGAATTTCTGTATGTACGCATGTTGGCTTCTTGACACAATCGATTTGCATGCAAAGCATATCCTTTCATTCGGAACTTGGTCAGGTATAATGAATCCACCTAGAGACAAAACTTCATCCAGTTCCCACATATATCTAGTGAACAGTCTGTGTAAGTTATAGGAAATACCCCAGCATTACGATTGGAACTAACAAGATGGATCAACAAGGGACTATTATTGATAAAGGTTGAGTATCAATGACAACAATATCTCTCTTCTTCAGACATTACTGATCACAGTAGACTTCTGATTTACCAGCGTTTCCGCAACTCAGTACAACGCGGATGCTTTACCTAGTAACATAGCTAGGATTATGGATGTTCACTACCTTCACATCACTGCGTTACAATTTAGGGTCCACAAACCTCTGTGGTAGGGTAACAAGCATTAACGCACGTGACGACTAACTGTTCTGAAATATACAGCAGTTTCAGATATTTACTGAAAGAAGGTTTTAGATTGGGTGTCCGGATGTTACAAAACGCAGTCCCACTCAGTTTTCACCTGGGCTCTACCATATTGTGTTGGGTCCACACACTCTGGAAAAAAACAAAAAAAAGCCAAATTTCAAAACTTGGTATAAACACTTTAACGTATTACCACTAATATTCAAAAATGGGTATGTTCCTTGGAGTAATGAGATGATGTTGAAACTTGAAGAAACAGAGTGCACTATATATCAACTTTATGATACTGCAACGCCATAGAGATTCAGTAATGACTTGAAAATGCAATAATGAACCAAAGAAATCTGAAAGTATAAAAGAACCCACCCACCTTTGTTACACATTCTGCTTTAAGACACAAGATTATCACATCCTTACTGGCAAGAACAATGAGGTTCAACTAATCTGATTCATTCGATGAAGGCAAATTAAGACTCATTTACTTTCTGGCGCTTCTCCACCCAAGAGACTTAGCTTCAGTTAGACAACATCATCTCCGATCATCAAAACCTTGGATACTAACTAATTTTGAACAGGTAGAGTTATTCGTAACCAAAGAAAGGGTGCTGGTTCTATCTTCACCTCTCACACCAGATTGAGACAAGGTGCTGCCAAGTTGAGAACCTTGGACTATGCTGAGAGACACGGATACATCCGTGGTATCGTCAAGCAGATTATCCACGACTCTGGTAGAGGTGCTCCATTGGCTAAGGTTGTCTTCCGTGATCCATACAAGTACAAGTTGCGTGAGGAGACCTTCATTGCCAACGAGGGTGTCTACACTGGTCAATTTATCTACGCAGGTAAGAACGCTTCATTGAACGTCGGTAACGTTTTGCCATTGGGTTCCGTCCCAGAAGGTACCATCGTCTCCAACGTTGAAGAGAGACCAGGTGACAGAGGTGCCGTTGCCAGAGCTTCCGGTAACTACGTTATCGTCATTGGTCACAACCCAGATGAGAACAAGACCAGAATCAAATTGCCATCTGGTGCTAAGAAGATTGTCTCTTCTGATGCCAGAGGTGTCATTGGTGTTATTGCCGGTGGTGGTCGTGTTGACAAGCCATTGTTGAAGGCTGGTAGAGCTTTCCACAAGTACAGAGTTAAGAGAAACTCTTGGCCAAAGACTCGTGGTGTTGCCATGAACCCGGTTGATCACCCTCACGGTGGTGGTAACCATCAGCACATTGGTAAGGCCTCTACTATTTCTAGAGGTGCTGTTCCAGGTCAAAAGGCTGGTTTGATTGCCGCCAGAAGAACTGGTTTGCTACGTGGTACTCAAAAAACTTCTGATTAGATTTCTTAATTCTGTATAGGTCATGAAATTAAAATTATTGGGGGTTTCGTATTGCGTTTGTTCATATAAAAATAAAATAACAGTTAATGTGCTTTGAGAATTGGTAGATATTCTTTCTTTGCTTTTTACATGCTTTTTGTTGATATCTAGTTTCTTATTTACAAGTCATCTTCTGGCAGGGCAACGCTTCTGTTTAGTTTAGACTTCAGCCATTCAAATTTACCACCGATTAAAAGAGTAGCCACCAAAAGAATGACATGGAAAATGGCCAAAATCAAGAATGGAGAGCCCGCCCAGAAATCAGCTGTATAACCACCCAGTTTGGATATCACCAGGATCCCCAAACCACCAACAAATCCAGATACACCAGAAATAGAACCGTTGTGCTCACGGTGTTTGTCTGTAGCCAAGGACATAGATGAGATAATACATCCAATCTGAGCTGAACCAAAAAGGATACTGAAAGCAAAGCAAGCTGGTGATAATGGATTGTTGACAATTGCAAAACCAAGAGCACCACTGATGCCAGAAACTGTAGTTAAGATCAAAGAGTTCTTGCGGCCAAATCTGTCTGCAATGTAACCGTAAAGTGGAGCCAAAACTAAGGACACGGTGTTGATTATACCAGAGAGAATGGCAGCTCTGATGTATGCATCTCTGCAATGGAATTTGTCACCAGCAGTACATTTACCTGTTCTTAAGTAATAGCTGTTAACGTAAAGTGGAATGAATACAGCACCAACAACAGTATTAGATCTTGAAACAAAAGAACCAACGTATGACAATGCAATTTTTGGGTTTTTAGCCTCCTTGAAGCCTAATTTCAAAAGTTCAAAGTATGATTTGGTGGCATCCTCGACACGGTGCTCTTCCTCTTCTTGCTCTAATTCTTGAAGAATATCATCGTATGGGGACAAGTACTGACTGAGGAATGGGATCTTCAGACTTTTTGAGGAAAATAAGCTGTACGACAAAATAAAGGAGGACAAAATACCAATAGCTCCAACAACAAGGTATGAGTGTTTTAAAGCTGGAGCAGCCGGTTCATATTGACCAAACCTTGAGGGTAGTGGCAAATAAACTGTAACCGAAAACACAGCACCCAATCCAGTAGCTATACCAATAACAGAGGTTAATTTGCCATTTCTCCTTGATGGAGTGCCATCTTCGTCATCTCCGAAGTCGTCATGAGGCTCTTCAGCTTCTGGAACGGTAGCAGATTGGGCTTCATTATCCTCAATACTTTTACCAAAGGTGAATAAAGACTTCAGCTCAAAACCTGATGATGAAAGTTCAGCAAGCATAGCAGTAAGCATACCTGCACCTGCAGTGGCACCCAAGGCAAAGAAAAGTCTCAAGAAGAGGAGATCTGGATAGACATTCTTTGCAGTAGTGTAAACCATGATTGAAATACCAGACAGTAGCACACCAGCCGCATTGATGTATTTTGGTCCAATCTTATCACTCAGGGCTCCCAAGAAAGGGTGGATGGAAATAGACAGCAACTCATCAGCAACACCAAGGGTTCCAATGTAGTCACCAATACCATTGGTGATTCCTAGAACGTCTGTTAAGAAGAATGATTGCGTTGAACTCAGGAACACAGCTAAGGAGATGGTCGTGAAGCACGAGAAGGCAAAAGCCAAAAAATGCACTTTTGTGTACTCTGGTATGGCCATTGTGAACTCCCTAGTTGCAAACCAGTTAGAAGATTAAGCTACCAGTCATTTCTTCTTCAAAACACCCATTAAAAAATGAACTCATCGCAAAGGCCGTTATCGGTTTTTATGTCAGAGTCCCAAATTGGCATGGTTAAGAAGCCTAGGTTCTTTCTCATGTGATCTGGTTAGAACACTTCACATGATGATGATTCTCAAAAACGCCAAAAACCAAAACAAACAAACAAAACACGAATCACATCTCTGATCTTTATAAAACACGAATCACATTTCCGATCTTTATAAAACACGTCCACAATGCGCGTGGAGGAACTTATCATTGACGGGTTCAAGTCATACGCGACCAGAACTGTCATTTCCGGCTGGGATCCTCAATTCAATGCCATTACTGGTCTCAACGGTTCAGGTAAATCGAACATTCTAGATGCTATCTGTTTCGTGTTGGGGATCACGTCGATGACCACTGTGAGAGCCTCCAATCTCCAAGATCTTATCTACAAGAGAGGCCAAGCTGGTGTCACTAAGGCAAGTGTCACAATTGTCTTTGATAACCAAGATAAGGCTAAATCGCCTATTGGCTTTGAATCAACTGCGAAGATATCTGTTACTAGACAAATTGTGTTGGGTGGTACAAGCAAATACTTGATTAATGGTCACAGAGCCCAGCAACAGACCGTGCTTCAACTATTCCAGTCTGTCCAGCTGAACATCAACAATCCAAACTTCTTAATTATGCAAGGTAAGATCACCAAAGTTCTTAATATGAAGCCTGCAGAAATCCTGTCTTTGATAGAAGAGGCCGCAGGTACCAAGATGTTCGAAGACAGAAAGGATAAAGCTGAGAAAACTATGGCCAAGAAAGAAACCAAGTTACAAGAGATTAGAACATTGCTAGCTGAAGAGATTGAACCAAAGTTGGAGAAACTGAGAGCTCAAAAAAGAAAGTTCATTGAATTTCAACAGACCCAGACTGACCTGGAGAAATTGTCCAGAACTGTCAATGCGCATGATTACATTGTTTACAACAAGAAGTATCTCAAGATGAAGGAAGATCATGATAATAGAGAGGCTTTCTTGGAAAATGCAGACTCAAAAGTCCAAAGGTTGACATCAGAAATTGAGAACTTGCAGGAAGATCTTGATGTCTACAAAAAACGCAGAGAAGCAGAAGTTGTTAAGGGATCTAAACTGAAGGATCTAGAAATTGAACAGACAGATCTCTCCAAGCTCATCACAAGATTGAATACCTCGAGAGATATTGCCCTAGAGAACTTGACTGATGAACAACGGAAGAAAGAACAACTCGTTCACCAGATTTCCAACTTTGAGGCCGAAATTGAACAAAGGAGTTCAGGTTTCAAATCATTAGAAGTCAAGTACAACGAACTGAAAACTCAACTCGAAGAACTTCAAATCACAACTGCAAGAAAAGAGGAGCTTCTATCGACACTAACCACAGGTGTGTCTGCCAAGGGTCAGGCCGGTGGTTATGCCGCTCAGCTGGAGGAGGAAAGATCCAAGTTGAATGAGTCTAAGGTTGTTGTGGAACAGAACAAATTGAGAGTGCAGCATTTGTTGTCGGAGAACAAATCGAATGAATCAAGACTGGCCAAAGCCCAACAGGATCACGAGATTTTTCTCCAGGAACTTGACGCATTGAAGCAAAAGAAGGCTGGATTGGATGTGCAATTGCAAAAACTGGGGTTTGACCCTGAGAAAGAGAGTGTGTTGAAGAGACGCGAAGCTGATTTGAATAGACACTCTCACAAACTCACTAATGATCTTAACTTTTTGAAAAGAAAGGTGGCGAACCTGGAGTTCAACTACAGCAGACCCAGCCCAGACTTTAACCCAACTTCAGTCAAGGGTATTGTTGCCCAGTTGTTTACCCTTTCTGAAGAGAACATGCAATCTGCAACAGCTTTGGAAGTCGCTGCTGGTGGTAGACTATACAACGTTGTCGTTGATAATGAAGTAACTGGCTCCCAATTGCTAGACAAGGGCCAGCTAAGAAGACGTGTAACAATCATTCCATTGAACAAGATTGCTGCACGCTCTATGTCCCAACAGGTGGTCCACATGGCTAAAGAACTTTGCCCTGGTAAAGTCGAACTAGCATTAGACTTGATTGGATATGACCTTGAGGTAACAAAGGCTATGGAGTTCATCTTTGGCTCAAGGTTGATCTGTCATGATGCCGACACTGCAAAGAAGGTTACCTTTAATCCACAGATCAGAGCTAGAAGTGTCACCTTGCAAGGTGATGTCTACGATCCAGAGGGAACACTATCTGGTGGTAGTAGAAAACAATCTGGTTCAGTTTTGGTGAACATACAACAGTACAATCAAGTCAGCAATCAATTGAAGCAAATACATGAAGAACTAAGATCAGTGCAGAACGAGTTAAACCAACAGGCGGAGCTATCACACCACACGAAGTCCATCCAGAATGACCTAAATCTCACCATTCACCAAATCCAATTAGCAGAGAAAAACTTGAAGACTAATAATGCCTCTCAACTATTGAGCAGATATGAGTCCAATAATCAGGAAGTTCAGCAATTGGAGCGGGACATTGTTGACAAGCAAACCCAGATCTCCAAAATTACACAGGAAATTCTAAAGATTGAGAGAGATATAACAGAGTTTTCAAGTAACAAGGGCCAGAAGCTTCAGGAGCTGGAAGATGAGGTTGAATCGTTCACTAAAGAGGTCAGAGTTCTTGAATCTAAATTGGAGAAAGCATCTGACTCTTTTCAAACTTCTGAGATTGAACTGGAACAACTGAAATCTGAGTTGGTAACAGCCAGACTATCCTTCGAAGACACAGATCGCGCGATAGAAGAGTTGAAGCAGCAAGAGCAACAGATTGAGAGTGACCTGACTGAGAATTCGGCAAAATATGAAGAGATCACTAATCAACTGGAGATTGAAAGAGAAAATCAAATGGGTTTGGATGAAGAGATCAAAGAACTGAACAATGTGCTTAAGGGTAAGAACAAGGAGGTGAATGATATCAAGTTGGAATCTCAGAGACTGACTCACGAGTTTGAATCACTGGAAGGCCAGATTACAAATTTGCACAACCACCTAGGTAAACTTACACAGGATAATACATGGTTGCTTGACGAGAATATCCTGAACAGTGTGATTCAAGAAACTCCAAATGTCAACTTGGATGAGTGCCATCTGAGAATAGCATCTTTGGAAAAGGTGTATCAGAGTATCAGAAATAAGGTTGATCCAAACATCATGAGCTCCATCGATAACGTGGAAAAGAAGGAGAGTTCGCTAAAGGGTATGATTAAGACGATTGAGAAAGATAAAAGCAAGATTGAAGAAACGATTGTGACTTTGAACCGCCACAAAAGGGAAACCTTATTGAAGACGTGGGAGAAGGTGTCAGCTGATTTCGGCCAAATTTTTGGCGATTTGCTGCCGAATGCTTTTTCCAAACTGGAGCCTCCAGAGGGTCAAGACATTACACAGGGCTTAGAAGTCAAGGTAAGACTGGACACTGTTTGGAAGGAGAGTTTGGTGGAGTTATCTGGTGGTCAAAGATCTTTGATTGCGTTGTCTCTAATTTTGGCACTGTTGCAATTTAAACCTGCGCCAATGTATATTTTAGATGAGGTTGATGCTGCATTGGACTTGTCTCACACTCAAAATATTGGCCATTTGGTGAAGACGAGGTTCAAAGGGTCGCAATTTATAATCGTGTCGTTGAAAGAGGGTATGTTCACAAATGCAAACAAAATCTTCAGAACGAGGTTCCAGGATGGTACTTCTGTTGTGAGTGTGATGTGATGTGATTAATCTACGGTCTTCATTGCGTGCTCTTTAGGTATTGATTAAGTAGTTGATAAAATGCAGCTTGAACTTGAAGATTCTCAAATTTCTGGTTGAGCCACAACTGACAGACACACTATCAAAACAAAGGAGCCAACTGAGAGAGCTTTGACAAGTTTTCCAACACCCACGCTCACCATGTCAACGTCAGAACTGGTTCATCTTCTTGATGGACAGAACTTGGAGCTTGAGGAAGATGAGAGCATTGATAACCCTGTGACTGTCACCTCTACAAAAGGTGTAACCACACTTCTTGAGCCCGAAGATCCACCACACGGTCGGCACTTGGGTCTATACTCCACAATAGTGCTTTTTGTGTGCAGAATGGTTGGCTCAGGAATCTTTGCCACTCCTGGTGGGGTTTATCGTGATGCTGGAGGCTCTCCGCTACTCTTTCTGTGTATCTGGCTCTGTGGGGCATTCATTGCTATGACTGGACTCTCAGTGTACTTAGAACTGGGCTCCCTCCTACCGAGAAGTGGAGCTACCAAAGTGTTTCTGGAGTATTTATTTCCACATCCAGCTTACTATTCTTCATTCATCTTTGGCTCGTTCAATGTGTTCTTCAACATTTCTGGTGGAAATGCATTGGTGTTTGGTCAGTACATCAGGTACGCCTTTGGATTGGATGATGACGAATTAAAGTCAAGAAATCTAGGAATTTTATTAATGATATTTGCCCTAGTGGCTCATGGATACTCTAGAAAATTCGGTATTTATGTTCAGAACATTGTTGGTGGACTGAAACTGTTCTTATCGGGGTTGATGGTTTTGGTCACAATCTACGTAATGGTTCTCCCCTCTTCAATAACAGGAATCGAAAACCAATTGACCTGGAAATCACTTTTGGGTAAACCAGATCTCTCAGCTGTTTCATTCTCTGTTATTGGAGGCTCTGTTCTCAGAACCATTTACTCTTTTGGTGGCTGGACCACCCCGCACATGGTTCAAAATGAGATCAAAGATCCTATCAGAACCCTTAAAATCGCTGCGCCACTATCAATATCATTTGTCGTTATATTATACCTGCTTCTGAATGTGGCATATCTTGTTGTGATTCCATCGACAGAAATTCTCGAAGGTGGTGAGCTTGTTGGGGGCATCTTGTTTGAAAAACTATTTGGTGAAGTTCTTGGGAGAAAGATTCTCTCCACTATCATTGCTATTAGTTCTGCATCTACACTTCTGGTTGTTGTATTCGCAGATGCAAGGCTGATACAGGCGATTGCCCGGGAAGGATTTCTGCCAGGTTCCAGAGCATTGGCCTCAAACTACCCCTTCAACACTCCGCTAGTTGCTCTTGTTCTGAACGTGGCTATTTCAGGCAGTGTTTTGTTTCTTCCAAAGACTGGAAACCTATACAACTACATAATATCCATGCAGATATACCCAAATCAACTATTTCATGCCATTTTGTGCATTGGTGTCTATAAAGCCAGAAGGAGATTCCCAACAGTTAAAGCCCCTATAAGGACCAATCATGTCTCTATTGCATTTTGCTTTTTATCCTCAATTGCTGTATTTATTGCTCCCTTGTCGTCTCCATCTACATTGGTGAGATCATATTCCTTTGGAGGGCTGATTATGTTTGGACTTGCATCAACCTATTGGCTCATTGTGGTGAAATTCTTTCCATGGTTTGGTGGTTATGCTATCCGCAGAAGAACAGTTCATCTACGCCATGACGGTCTTAAAGTAAAAACATGGGAGAAAATCTACAGCTAGATCAGTTGATATAAATTGCATATATGCATTCTTTTACGTCTCATGTCGGGAACCGATTCAAGTTGAACAAACATGTCTTAACTCTTTCTTTCAAGTCCTCATTGGTTGTAGTATCCATCAGATAGTTCAAAACTTCAACCAGTCCCAGCTGGTTCAACACTTGGGTCCTGCGCCTTGCATTTCGTTGGGATTGCCTTCTTCTTTGAACACCTATAGCACCAGGGACAAATCTCACTTCTGTCTCGGTATCTGAATTAATCTCTCGATCAATAACAAGATCACTCTCATCATCCTGAACAGCCACATCGTCAACTCCAAATACCATTGGTTCATCGTAAAGTGTCTCATCAACATTTCTAACTTCTGTATTCTCAATCCAAGTTAAATTGATGATGGTCCAGATAGACCCCCGTTTCACTTCCTCTGAGACTTTATCTGATTGAAGAAACTCCTTTATCTTTTCCAGAATATCCCTTCTAGCCGCAACACGATCTCGAGCTTCCTCCTCCATACTTGCCATATTCACAATAATGAAAAGTGCGTTCTCCAGCAGAGAGCTGTTCACCTTGTCATTCTTAAATCCCTGAACTAGAAATCTGTTCAAGCACTCCACCAAATCAAAATCTGGTGTAAGTTTGTAACCCAGGATCTTTTTGGTGAGATACTTAGAGTCACAGGTCAAGTTTCTAACCACAGCCAGAGCTTCATTCTGGATAGACTCATCACTTTCCTTATCTAATATATAACCAAAAATTCTATCTAGACCAATTACTTTCAAAAACTCCTCTTTCATCTCATCCTTTTGGTTGAAAAGAACATGTCTTAAGCACCACAAACTGTTTCTTGTCAAAATAGGGTGCTTTGTACTTGCTAATACATTAGACACGTCGGTGAGAAGATCATTCTCATGTAAAAGCATGTCTCTGAGTGGGGTGAAGTCAAGAACAAAATTTGACAACACAGACAAGACAACTGACCTCAAGAGAACTTCATCATTGGCTAATACCTCCCCATATACTTCGTCTGTCGATAGCTTGTTCAAATTAGATTCTATTTGTTCTTCATTGACTTGAATGATTTCTAGAAGACACGGAACAAGGTCATTCTCGTAAAGTGATATCCTCAATACAGAGACACTTCTCGATAGTGATCTTAGCAAGTAAGTTGCAGAAAGTGCCAGATGGTTAGACAGGCTCAGCAACTGTAGACCCTTCTTGCTCTGATTACTGATGATCTTTCTTTTCAGGATTCTGAGGTGGTTTCTCAAGATTTTCTCCACTATTTGGATCAGATCGTTGTTAACAATCAGTCTTCTATTATTCTCGTTGTCAGCAGTAATTGAGCTCAATATCAAGAATAAGTCACTCAGATTATCCAACGTCTCGATAGTCACATCATCTATATTCTGATTCTGATTAACATTCGTCAAGAAGTCAGAAATCTTTTTTATGATACCGCAACTGATCAGAAACTCGTGAACAAACTCAAATTCCAAGCAGAGCTTTGATAGAATGTAAAAAGGATTGAAATTCTTGCTGTGTTTGTACTCGCTCTTATATAAAGCCAAAGTTTCCTTTTTCTTCTCAAAGGAATCAATTAGCTGAATCAGTACTGGCAAAACCTTTTTGACATTACAGGTCTTAGCTGGCATTGGTAGAGAGGAATACAAGGAAAAGTTCACTAGAACTGTAATGGCAGCAAGCTTCAGATCCAGACTATTGACTTTCGTGAGTGAAGTCAAGGTGAAGTAAAGGCTCGTCTCGATCAGTTCATCAATTCTCAAATCTTCCTCATTAGGGAAAAGGCCTGTAACAGGATCTGCATTAGTTGAAGATGAAATACTTTGGGAAGGTTTCTCATGACTCAATAGGTGTGAAATTGAATAAAGCAATGGTGGAAGCAAGTTTGAAAGGGTTGAAGTTGGTGGTGGGTTCGGAATCAACTGTTGTTCAAAACACTTCAAGTAAATGTCGGAAGATTCGTACTTATTGAGCAAGTGCTCTTGTGGTTTCTCGAGAAGATTCTTCAATATTGAAAGAAGCGAAGGCAAAAGAAACTTGGTAGTGAGTGGGTTCAAGTGAGGCAAAAGTTTGAGGATTTGTAGGTAAAGTGAACCCTGAGTCATGGACACCAACTCAAAGTCATTCAACTTCTGATTCAACAAAGCAGTAAAATTTTGACCAATATCTGAATCCAAATGTAAAGTGGAGGTACTTGAGTTGGACTTTGATGCCAGATTCATCAAGCACTTGAATGCAGTATTCAAGATCATATTATCATTCTGATACTTCACAATAACTAAGACCAACTTACTCGTGGTATTATAACCATGTAATAGCTTTGGACGGTAGTATGTCAAAGAATTCAAGATGACCAAGATATTGCTGAGCATCTCCAGATGTACCTGATCAACATCCTCGTGGTTTATAAGTTGCTCCAAGACAATTAACATATCCTTGAACTGCGGTGATTCGCATAGCTGCTCCTTTACTTCATCGTCGCCAATAATAGCAAGCCTCATATTTGTGAGGAAAGTCTCCATAGACATCTTGTGTTTTTGTTTTAAACGTCTGCTCCTGGGTGGCGTGTGTTTCGTTTGCGACTTGTTAAGAGGTCAATACTAGGGACTAAGCTCGGCAATGAAACAAAAAACCTCTGTATTTCTGACCAAGTGTATGAAAATCAAACTTCCAGGATCTTCCTCCGATTTGTAATAGTTTCTTGGTGTCCTCTAGGCAGCTATCTCTTAATTTGAGTTGTGCTACCATAACAATGTGTCGCTTTTCTGGTGGGTTGTTTATGTAATTGCAAAATTCAACTCACATCTCACTTCTCCTAAGATTACATAAGTCAAATAGGCAAGGAGGCAAGGGGTAAGGACAAAATTAGTGAGAAGTAAAGGATACGCAGCAGGAAAGTAGATCAATGATCGATAGTAGGTAGTAGATGAGGTAAAGTGAGTTTATTAAACTTCTATTTAAATGTCTAGTAAACCTCTAGGATATATCTGGAGTTCTCCTTCATCTCTTCAACAGCATCATGACCACCGACAATGGTAGACAACTCGTGAGTGATATCACCAACTGGCCATGTTGGACCACACAAGTAGAAGGAACCATTCTCATCAACAATTGCAGTCTTCAGCTCAGGCAAAACTTCTCTGATACGATCCTGGATGTAAATCTTCTCTGGTTGGTCTCTGGAAAAGGCAGCACCGATGTGAGTAACGACACCAGCCTCCTTGTAGGCTTCCCACAATTCACCGTACAGATATTCTTCCTTCTTGTGTCTGGCACCCAAGAACAAGTAGATTTTACCAATCTCCATACCTTGTTGTTGTTGCCAGATCTTCTCCTCCACAAAGGCCTTGAATGGAGCCAAACCAGTACCTAAACCAGACATGATGATTGGTTGCTTGGACAATGGTGGTAGCTTCATAACAGATGGCTTCACAGACACAACCAATTCGGAACCAACGGCAAGTTCGGACAAGTATCTGGAACATTGACCGAATCTCTTACGTTTTCTGTTGTCAATCCAGTCCACAACAACAATCAACAAATGAACAGCGTTTGGATGCATCTTCTGAGAGGAGGCAATAGAGTACTCTCTTCTCTTCAAAGGTGGGATGATGGTCAACAACTCCGCCAAAGATGGCTTAGCACTTGGGAACATCTCAAAGATGTCAGTGTAACTGTAGAACTCCTCATCCTGGTATTTCTTCAACTCAGAAGTACCCTCAGCTGAACCCAAAAGAGTCAATCTCTTTTGCTCGGTCTCATCAGTGGCAAACTCGGTCAAGGATTCGTAAAACTTTTTACCTGGCTTACCCAAAATGTCCAAGTTGTCCGTGAACGCTTGGAAGACAGTTCTGGTCTCGATTAGGTTATCATCATCCCTGTTTGGAACTTGGACAATTTGGTCAGCGTCCAATCCATAAAAGTTAATGAATCTCATGACCTCCTCTGGGTCGTTCTTACCATGAATTCCCAGTGCCTCACCAATGTCGTAGGTCAAACCAGTACCCTTAGTGTCAAATTCAATGTGGAAAATGTTTCTTGAATAGTCATCTGGGGTGACACGACGGTTCTCTTGGACTTTAACAATAAAGTTTCTTGCTGGCAAGTCAGGTCTCAGGGCGTTCTGGTCAGTGTTGAAAGACTCACTGAAGGCCAACTTCTTGACAACGTCAACGTAGGAAGAAATCTCAACTTGAGCTGGTTCTAAAACAGACTTTGCGTTTGGCTCAAATGAAGACTCGATTGGGAAGATTGGCAAGCTGACCTCACCTTCCTCCAGTGGGAGCTCAGCCCACTTTGGATCAAAGTGAACCTCTTTGATACCCTTGACAAAGACTTGTTCCTCTATGATGGAAGTCAAAACAGCAGCCAGCAACTCAATATCGAAACCAGAAGATTGATGAACTCTTCTTACAATGTCATTGATATTCAGTTGAGAGTTGGAGTACTTCCAGAAAATGGATTGGATGGCAATAGAGGCAGTTCTACCCTTGGTCTCTTCAACCTCACCAACAGCGTTCAAATCAATGAAAACTAACTTGTTCTCATTTTTGGCGACATTACGGCGGAACTGAACCGGCAAGGATTCAGTAAAAGTAGCCAAATCCTTTGGCAATTCGTCCTTTGTGACAATCAAGATGGTACCCTTGGACTTCAGAGTCTTTACAACGTTGAAATTCTTCAAAATGTCCAAGTCTTGGACAACACTCAAATCGGCAGAGTCAATGGCGCCAATTCTCTCCTTGTGAATGTTTGAATTCACCCTAGTAGAGGAAATCTGCGCCTGGTAGACGCCACCAGCGACTACATTGTCGTACTTGGATCTGAACTTCACAAGAGAGTTCTGGTCCAAGGAGAACGCATGCGCCAGTTTAGAACCAACTTCAATGAAGTCGCCATTGTCAAGAGACCAGAAGATAAAGTCACCATATGGAACTGAGGAGCTGATGTTGGCAGAGATTTCATGCTGCTTCTTTGGCAAAATGACAAAAGATCCAATGATTTGCTCAACGGCAATAGAGGACCAGATGAAAGTTGGAGAGTAGATAAACTCAGAAACCTTCAACTTCAAATTATTCAAAAAGATTGTCGCAGAGACGTTGGTCTTCAAGATGGAGGATCTGTTGTCCAGGGATTGACCAATAACCACCAAAGATTGAGTGCGCTTTGGGATAGAAGCGATGAATTCTTCAGAGTCAAAAGGCAGTGGAACTCTAGTCACGATAACACCAACAGACAAGTTCTGAGCAGCATATTCTTGGGCCTCCTTGGCAAACAATTCAGACTCAATAGATCCGTAGACAACAAAGACGGTGCTTGCGGACTTGCTTCCGTAGTATTCAAATGGCTTGTACTTTGTCCCAACAATAGAGTTCAAAGTTTGCAAAGCAGCACTTGGTCTCTTGGTGGCTGGCAAAGATTCCCAGAGGGGAATGTGGCTAGACAACTCCTCGTAGTACTTGTTCAAAGTGGCAAAGTCCAAAACATTATCGATTCTTGAGGACTCCTTCAAGTAATTCAAACCATCGTACAAATGGAAAGAAGTCGTCAATCTGGAGAAGACTAAAGACAACAAAGTTGTGTGTTGGACCTCAGATGGAGACAGTGGGGAGAAAACAGTGTATTGCAACTCATTGGCCACATTCAGTGGGGTAACGTGGTTGGAAACCAAAGCATGGGACTCCTCGTCGTAATCCAAACTTGCAACTTGGAAAGACAACGGCAACGAGTTACCCTTGTTAGACAAAGTTGGCTGAAAGTATGGTAGAGAGCTACCTGAAACCACAACGGGGTATACCTCCTCTCTGGCATCAGAAGCTGCATTCAAGTAACCCAGAATGGCGTTGGATGCACCAGATCTAACGTCAAATGAAGTGACTTTTGGAACCTGGCCATGAACGTTAGTTCTTCTCAAGGTTGACCACATATGGAGAGCATTGTTCAAGACGTTCTCCTGACCAACAGATTTGAAGGCGAAGATCTTATTGGAGCTGGCATATAAAGTGGAAGAGACGAGGTTGTTTGGTTGAGTAAATACAGTGCCTTTGAGGGACTGTGGGTCCTTCGTCAAACCGAATGGAGAGGTGATATTCACCGCAGACAGGTTGGCAACAGAGTGCAAGTCGCTGTCAATGGAGCCGGTGACTGACATCTTTTGTAGACTAAGATCACTCTGTACAAGTAAAGAAGCGAATCAGATTCAAGCTGAAATAGAAATGGTTCTTGATACTTTTTTCTTCAACACTAGCCACGCATTCTTCAAAGCCCGGATAAGGAGATTACACGTGACATTATAGATGGTTAGTGGCTCATCAAAGCCCGTTGTGGCTGAAACGTCCTGGGGCGGGAATTGGATATCCGATTATGTAATCTATAGTCCCAGCTTCTAGCTCAAAATGGTGATAAGGTCACTTCCTACTGTAAAGACATTATCTCAACAGTGCATCTCGTCTTCCCATTCAATATTCTCACTCAATTGAAGCACCACTAACGATTCTATATTCAGGGCCGAAGAGAAGCCTGCAAGTGGTAGCATACACGGTGTAGTTCCTTATTCCCACCGCTCTTGTAGTCACTAAAGGGAAGTCTGAAGTTGGTAATTATTGGTCCAGTTTGGACAAGAGCTTCTGGGGTATGTTCTCACATTGTGTACGCTTGTTTCTGTTCTTGTCTCACCCACAGCTAGATGAGGATGGATGCTGTCTGTCAGAAAACCAGGCATCAGAAACAAGGTACTCAGACAACATGGTCTCCAAAGTACACAGTCCCAATTGGACCTTGGGACCGACCCCAATGACAAAGGCAACGCCCAACATCGCAAAGTCCGCTCAAGACACAAACAGGCTCGACCTCACCGTTTCGTTGAAACTAACGATTCACCGAGCCAGGGTTTGAGGCCATTTTTCCTTTTTATCCTGGGTGCTCTTGACACATTTTTTTCGCTCGGATCAGTAAGCCGCGAATTTGCATGGGACGAAAAAGAAAGGTGAAATAGAATTATGTCAGGATAATGGAGTTCGAAGTTCGGCGTCCAGGGATCCTGATAGTTGTGTGGAACGGGAAAGTGGTGGTCTTCTCGCTGGAAAGAGTGGCCTGCACTGGCCAATTGTGTGATGTGCACCCTTAAAGTTTCATTACTACTTGGTTTCGAGTCGTTCCCTTCAAACTGGATAGTTCCTCTCAAAGGAAACGAATCCCGAGGGCACCAATTTGTATGTGAGTCTTTTTTCTTTTTTGTTTCCCAGCTCGCTCAAAATCATCGTCAAAACAGCCGAACAAGTGAGCACCGATCAACACATTCTGTGTCAAAGAGCCGATATGAGTTTATCTGAATACGCCCCTATTGGTGTTACCACTGTGCTAGTGCTCTCGTCCATAGCACTTTACTTTGTCCTCAACAGAAAGCCAGCTGAGCTCACCCCAATTGAGAAACTTCAACTCCAGTTAAACAGCTTCGACAAGAAATACGAAAGCTACCTCGCTCAAATTGAGGCCTACTACAAAGAGGATTTCGATAGCAGCCAAGATCGTATCTACAAATGCAACTACTTCCAAGAGGAGCTCTTGAAGCTGTTGATTTCATTAGATGGTGTGGACTTGCTGACGATTGAAAACAACGAGGAAGCACGCCTGGATCTCAAAGCTCATAGAAAGTCTCTAATCAAGCAGATCCAGTTGAAGCAGAAAGAATTGGACAAGTTCAAAGAGAGCATCCCCGCTTAAATTGCTTCCCCTAACTCTGTTTGCTGGTTTGTTTCCCTTTTTTTTTTTTTTTTTCTTAATTAGTACCAGGGAACGGCACTCCGCGTCTTTAAGCAGGGCTGTCAGAACTGGCCTGGCCATGCATGGGCCCAATTGAGAGGTATAAATATACAGCCCAATCCGCAATTATTTTGCTTGCTATAAGATTTCAATACCCATTATCAATTACAACTATACTATCAACATGTCGCAGTCTATACACTCCCTCGAAAGTGAAGGTGAGCCAGTCCAACAGCAACAGTTTGACCCATCCCCATACGCCCCGGAGGAGGATGACGTCCAATCAGACCTTTCAAGAGTCTTCACCTCAATGACTCAAAACAGTATCAGACCTACTGAAACTACCAAGACATTGGCAGACGCCGGTCTACAGAGTGATATTCAACCTCAGAGTTACATCAATGCCCCGGGTACTTCTGGTGCCCAGATGTTCCCGGAAGAGTATACTCTTGAAACTGAGACTGGTTTGGTTCCAATACAGACCTTGCAATCGATGGGTAGAGTGAGAACTAACGTATCCTCATCAAGATCTAGAAGAACTTCAATTCGGGTGCCCAGTGTCCGTGATGAAGTTGATTCGTCGTCTGGGGCGACTCCTGAGAAGGAAGAGCAATTCGACAGCGATGTCGAGTTTGTCACATTCGTGATAAACGACCCGGAGAACCCACAAAATTGGCCGACATGGAAGAAGTGGGTGTATACCATCAACTTGTCCCTGCTGGTCATAGCAGTTGCATTTGGTTCTTCCTGTGTCACTGGTGGTTTGGGTCTGATCAATGAGCAGTTCAACGTCTCTATGGAGGTTTCTACGCTTACGTGTTCCTTGATGGTACTTGGTTTCGCCGTAGGTCCGTTACTGTGGTCCCCATTGAGTGAACAGATCGGTAGAAGACCAGTCTATTTCATATCTCTATTCCTGTATGTGATATTCAATATTCCTTGTGCCCTTGCTCCTAACATTGGAGCTTTGCTAGTGTGCAGATTCCTATGTGGTGTCTGGGCCAGTTCCGGTTTGTCCCTGGTTGGTGGTTCCATTGCCGATATGTTCTCCATGGAGGCTAGAGGTGAAGCTATTGCCTACTTTGCCTTTGCCCCATATTGTGGTCCTGTTTTCGGGCCATTGGTTTGTGGTTGGATTAACATCAAGACGGGTAGATTCGACTTGATCATCTGGGTCAACATGGCCTTCGCCGGTGTTATGTGGATCACCTCATCTTTGGTTCCAGAAACTTATGCCCCAGTCATCTTGAAAAAGAGAGCTCAGAAATTGAGAAAGGAAACTGGCAACAACAAGATTATGACTGAACAAGAGGCTCTAGGTCTGTCTCTAAAAGAACTAGTTCAATCATGTCTAGTGAGACCACTTGCTTTTGTCGTTACTGAGCCAGTCTTGGACTTGATGTGCTTTTACGTCTGTTTGATCTACGCCTTGCTATACGCCTTCTTCTTCGCATACCCAGTCATTTTTGACGAGCTATACGGTTACAATGATGCCTATATCGGTTTGATGTTGATTCCAATCCTAATTGGTGCGATCGGTGCTCTATTCACAACCCCAATCCTGGAGAAGAGCTATGTCAAGATGTCACACAGAAGAATCCCAACCCCAGAAGACCGTTTGGTTGGTGCCATGATTGGTGCTCCATTCGCTGCTATCGGTCTATGGATTCTAGGTGCCACTTCATACAAGCATATCATCTGGGTTGGGCCAGCTTCATCAGGTTTGGCATTTGGTTATGGGATGGTTCTGATCTATTACTCCATCAACAACTACATCATTGACTGTTATGCCAAATATGCATCCAGTGCCCTGGCCACCAAAGTCTTCTTGAGAAGTGCTGGTGGTGCAGCCTTCCCATTGTTCACGCCACAGATGTACCGTAAGCTGGGTTTAAACTGGGCCAGTTTCCTGTTAGCCTTCATTGCCAGTGCCATGGTGTTGATTCCTTTTGCATTCTACTTTTACGGTAAGACCTTGAGACACAAGTTGTCCAAGAACGATTATTCCGCTACTGAGTAGTCCCCTTAATAGAGACATAATAACTAATATAGATGAAACTTATGATAATCAGTTCTGTAGTATTGTACTTTGTTGGGGGTAGAATTCTTCCAGTCCCAATTTGGAAAGTGCTGCGTTTCGCTTCTTTCCCAAAAAAAAAGCAACGTAACAGTTTCTCCCTAACTGATCAACAAACAGAATCGAACTTACAACAAGGGAAATACGCCCATTCGCTCAATTCAATTGACCACTACTAAACTCAATTAACTACTTTACATCGCTTGCTGTACTGAAATCATGGCCAAAACAGACCCATTGCAGGCGCTCCTTGTTCCACCACCACCAAAGGAGACTAAAAGGGGAATCTTGGGATTTACTCTATCCAAGAAGAAGAGGCAGCAACCTGCAACCCCCGTGGAGGACCACAGCAATGATGAGAACCTCCACGAGTACTCTCCAGTAGCTTTCTCTGCCACAAAAGAACCAGATTTCGAAACAGACTATGTTTCTCCCTTCAGGCAAACGATCTCTCCTTCATCAGGCGGCGGCCAACCAAAGTCGTCAAAGCTCGCTGAGTTCACCAAGAACCCACCTCTTGAGACTCCCCGTATCTTGACCAAACTTGACACCAAACACAAGGAGCAAATCGGTAAGCTCGAGGAGACTAACAAGCAGCAGGCCAGTCTTGATGAACAACACAGGGCGCAATTGGCCAAGATCGGAAAGGGTTATGAATCGGCCATCGAGAAACAAAAGGCAAGGCTGGAGGAGTTAGAGAACAAGAGATTACAGGCTTTGGAGGATCTAAGAATCATCACTGAGAGAGAGGAGGAAGCCAAGAGAAAGAAGGAGGAAGAACTGGCTAAGTTGGAGAAGGAGAAGAAGCTACCAGTAGACGAAGATGCTGTTGACCAGCATGATGGTGACTATGAGGAGACTGAGGAGCCAAAGCAATTTGAGATTCCTGTCAGTGAATCCAGAGAGGGTGAACTGGCAGAAACCGAAGTTGACGAGCTCAAGAGCGAGGCTGATGCTCAAATTGAAACAAGTGAGGCAGCTAACTTTGAGCGTGAGCGTGAAAACGGTGAACCCTTGGTACCTGTTTCTTCCAAATCAAGCAAGGAGTCAAAGGGATCCAAGAAACTATTTGGAATGCTGGGCCTATCGAAGGTTCTCTCCCTCTCTGGTGCTGACAGATCGCCAAAGAAGAAGTTGACCCCTGAGGAAAAGGAAGAGCTCAAGCTGCAGCAACATCAGGCCAAACTTCAAGAAATTAAAGAGTCCTCGAAAGCTGAATTGGAACAGATTGAGAACTCCTATGATAGTGAGATTGCCAAGTTGAAAGAACAAATTGCTGCGCTAGATTCGTCTTTAGCAGAGCATGAAGATTCTATTACTAAGGAAATTGAGGGGACCAAGACCAAGCACGAGGAAGATTTGAAAGACTTAACTGAAAAGCACGAAGAGGAGAAGAAAAAGTACGGTGAGGAGACTGAGGAGACTGTTAAGTCTAAATTGGAGGAAGTTGAAGAGTCCAAGGAAAAGCAGATTTCTACTGCGGAAGAATTAAAACAGCTAGAGGCTCAGCAAGTGGAGACTTCCGAACACTTGAGGGACTTGTCACAAAATATCCAAGCTTTGAAGATAAATATTAAGGAGGAACAAACCAAGCAAGATGGTCTCTTGAGATCTAAACAAGACAAATTGAAGCAAATTGACCAGTTGAACGAATCAAAGGCTGGTCTTTTGAAACAGTTAAGCGCTATCGGTATCCACTCTGGTCAAGAGGGATCTCTGAATAAGCAGGTCCATGACATTGATGATAAGATCACTGGATTAAGTAAACAATTGGATGACAACAAGATGGAATCCGACTTATCCAATGCTCACAAAACCCAACTCCAGAGCGACTTGACCTCGAAAGAAAAGGATCACACTGATAATGTTGAGAAGGGTAAGAATTTTGAGACCCTACATGGTGATTTGGTGTCTAAGAAGAAATCCGAAGATGAGGACAATGAGTTCAAAAAGCATCAAGCTACGCTCTTGGCAAAAATCGAAGATGCTAAGAAGAAAAGAGAGGTTTTAACAAGTGAACTGACTTCTCATGATGCCGACCAATATGAAACTGTCGAAAGAGAGTCTTTCGTTGATTTGGACGATTATGAAAAGTGAGGTATTGGAGTTGGAGATGTACTATTAACTGTTTTTTATTCACAATTGAGCGTCACATTTCACTCGACGAATGGCGACTTATGCACAGCAGACCACATAATGTCATTATCTCATTAGACACACCTGTTCAACTAGTAGATAAATTCATCTTCCTCAAACTGCAGTTGTGGTTTGTTTAGGACGCTAGCTGTACTACAAAAACTTGTGGAATATCCAGAACTCAATTTATATATAAATGTTAAGATTTTTTATTAAGATTCAATTACATGGCGATATGGGAATCTGAAGTTGCTTGTTCACTCAAGGCCCTTCACTGATGCTTTTGTTTGTAAGCCAACTATCAAGTATACATCTCCCTGGGATCATCACTTTATGTTGTCTATTTAGCCCTATCTTTATTCCGAGATTCCAGTATAACTACCTACTTACAGGAGTTGGCTAACTGTAAGTAAGTCAGTGGGATCAAAACTGATAATAAATAAGTCATAGGCTAGAGTAGAGGAACCTAGGGTAATAAAATTTGCGAAATGA
The DNA here is from genome assembly GCA_003706705.3 of Barnettozyma populi. NCBI lineage: Eukaryota > Fungi > Ascomycota > Saccharomycetes > Phaffomycetales > Phaffomycetaceae > Barnettozyma > Barnettozyma populi. The sequence continues at coordinate 25,612 of PPLZ03000033.1, forward strand.
TTATCACTATTAACCAAGTATTACCCCAATAAAAAATGGTTATCGGAGATCGGTGCCCGGTTTTCGGTTTTCCACTACTGACTAATCGCTTATTCAGCATTCGTCACATTGTTTCCTTTTTGGGAAAAGCTATACCGATGGTATGTCCGACGGATTTGGATTCAGTAATATGCTAAACTTCAACTGCTCAAATCTGAGTTTTCATTTCTTTTCGAGAGATCCCATTTTTTTTAAAACTATCTAAGCAATACTTACACAGCTACACAGGTTTCTCATACTCGTTAAGATCGGATAGGCTAATTTCAACATACTAAGAAGCCTAGTATTTGGAGATATACGGAGTTTTCTATAGTCGGGGTTCGAAAATAAACACCCTAACACCGGATACTGTCAGTCAATTTGTGAGTGTCCCACTATCACAAAAAACAGATCTGTCACGACTCCCCTTATAACTGCAACAAATTCCCATCAATTGCCACCCGTACAACATGTCCTTTTTCAAAGATTTCTCGAAGAGTCTACAATCTAGTCTTGAAGGTGTCACTAAGGAAGCTCAGAAGCTTTCCAATGATTTCACACCTATCGCTAAGAGAACAGCGAGATTGGTGCAAGAAAAGTTTGGGGCCATTGAGGATATCTCCGAACTACCAGAGGACTACATCTTGCTAGAGAAAAAAGTTGATGCCCTGAGATCTGTTTACAAGAAGCTGTTGGTCATTACCAAAACTTACGAGATTGAGTCGTACGATTACCCTCCAAACATCTCTGAGTCAGTCAATGATCTATCTAAGACTATAACTGAAAAGTTCCAAAGCTTGCAGAAGGCGAGTACTATCAAGGATGTGGAATCGGCTTTGAATAATAAAGACACCGTTGTTCTCCCACAGACATTGAGTCATGAGATATCCAAGGCTGCCAAAGTCTCCCATGACACTCTGATTGCCTTTGGTGAAGAGAATTCATTGTCCACTATACTACTCAAGTTCTCTGAGGCCCAGTCCAGGATTGGGTTTAAAAGACTAGAGCAGGATAAGCTCATTATTGAGGAATTCAACACTAAGCTGCAGGAAGTCCTGGAAAAGAATTTCCAAGAGACTGCTAACAACAGAAAAAACGTGGACTCTGCTAGATTAAACTTTGACACGTTGAGACATGAAATCAAGGTAAATCCAGAGAAGCAAGATTCCCTTCAGAGTGAACTAGATGAGAAGGAAGATGAACTGGTTAATGCAACTTCTCTGGCTGTACAGAGTATGAAGAAGTTGATTGGTCCAGCTGAGAGTGTTAACTTGATCATTTTGTTTAACAAAATCCAGCTCGACTACCATAAGTCTGTTGCTACTGAGCTTGAGAGCCTAATCAAGGATCTTGAGAGTGTGCCACTAGAGGAGGAAGAAGAAGAGGAAGAAGAAGAGGAAGAAGAAGAGGGAGAAGAAGAGGGAGAAGAACAAGAAGAGGGAGATGTTGCTAAATAGGCTGGACAACTCGATGTTGTTATTGATTGAATAATATGCTTATGGTATGAGATGTATTTTTAGGACAGCTTTACCACCACTAATCTGCGCTATGTGGGTTTTTGTTTCGATGACCAGAGAGTCAAACTCGGGACCTATTTCTTTTTTCGTGTCACTTTCCTACTTTAGCATGTGTCAACTTAAGGAAGGCGTGACACAGACAAAAAGTTGGAATCTAGTTTTTTGTCTTCTCCCAAGTTCCTCTCCTTATCTTTTGACACATATAGGACGCGAGTATATGACGTACGAAGACGATAACAGCAATATTGCAATACACGAAGTGGACTCCTACCTGTCGTTGCAACAGCAGGAACAGTCGCAGTCCACTCAACAAAGAGACGACAAGCAGCAAACAGCAACATCAAATAATGCCAGCCAGAAAATGCAGAGATCATACTCCTCTTCCTCATCTACGCCCTTGAACTCACCCTCGTTTTATGGCTCTGGTTCCCATAACAGCTCAATTGAGCTCATCCCCACCGAGAAGATATCTCTTCTAGAGCTGCTTGACCCGGTCTCATCAAGTGCATTTATTCAAAAGAAGTACACACAGGTCAAGGAAAAGTCCATCACTCGGTTCAACAGGTTGAAGGATGGCACCACGAGAACGAAGGACAAGTACATGCATGAAATACGCGACTTGGATGGAATGAAGAAGAAGTTGCTGGAAAGGGTGGATAGATTGGATTCTCGACTAAGCCAGTTGTTCTACGCTTCCACCACTGAGAAGATCTTCTATTCCTTCGCCTTATTCTCCATTTTTGTTGCAGGCTTCATCATTGGGCTGTTTCCTGAATACTTTCACGTATATTATAGCGCGTTGGCCCTGGTTCTTTACCCTATCAGAGTTTATACCTATTGGAAGAGATCATTCCATTACTTCTTGGCCGACTTGTGTTATTTTGTTAACTTCTTGCTACTCATGTTCCTTTGGATAGCACCACACTCCGTTCACCTTTACACTGTCTGTTTTGCCTTTACATTTGGCACTTTGTCATGGGCAGTAGTAACGTGGAGAAACTCATTGGTTTTGCACTCTATAGACAAGTTTACCTCATCATTTGTCCACATTTTGCCACCTGTCGTGATGTTTGTGATAACTCATCAGATTGACTATTCGTATAAACTTGAGAGATTCCCTGGTGCTGCCAGACTCACTTCCTGGCATTTTCTTCCTGGTATTTTGTGGACTTCTCTGTACTACTTGATTTGGCAATCACTTTACCACTACTTCATCACCATCAGAAAGGCAGAGAAGATCAAACAAGGTCGTGTCACTTCCTTTGAATGGTTAAGAAAGTCATTTGCAAAGAAATGGATTGGTAGATTTGTGAACTCGTTGCCTGATCCGTTTCCTGTTGTTGCCTTTACTTTGATTCAGTATGGATATCAGCTATTGACCATGTCGATTTGCCCAGTCTGGTTTCATTACAAGAGTTTGGCCACCCTATTTATGAGTTTCATCTTTTTGATTGCCAGTTTCAATGGTGCTACCTACTATGTTGACTACTATGGAAAGAGATTGGAGAAGGAAGTTGCCAGATTGCAGAGAGAGATTGCAGATTTACAACAAAGTGATTTCAATAGTGCCTCAAACTCTCCTATTTTAGAAGGAGCATCTGACAAAAAAGACAAGGATTTAACAGCCGACTTCAATCTCGACAGAAAGAACGAATAACCACCCAACCCCACCTTTTTATACTGACATTATAACTAATTTTTGTATGTCCTCACAATGCATCCTTCTAGACTCCCTTCTTGAAATATTACATAACTACTTAGTCATTTCAATTTTTTCGTTGATGCTGAAAAAAAATCAAATTCAAGTACGGTCAATAGTGTTGTTGAATTCCAACTTCCCGACTGCCTTGAAGGATGTTCTCTCTACTTCGTGTTCGTGCGAGAACACACTGCTCAATACGGTCACTTCACAGTGCGCGTGTGCTGCTCAACAAACAACCCGCCATCCAACCAAGCAGTAATGAACTATCACAAGAGGAGAAGATATCACACTTGAACTTTTTGAGAAACTACTACTCTGAAGAGCTAGTTGAAAGTATCAAGCTTGCAGAAACACATATTGATCCTGAACACTTTGCGAACAAGAAACTCAGATCTACTGAGTTTGCACCACCATACTTGGATGATTTCAGCAAGAGAGACAAGTTTTGGGATAACCTGAAAGTTGAAGACCCACTAGATTACGACTTTAGAATGCCGTTACAGCCATCTCCAATCGATGTTCCACCAGGCTCCAGTCTGAGTGAGATTGGTAACGGCGGTTCACGTAACGCTATTGCCAAAGATCTTTCCCTATTAACTGGTCTTGACGAGTCCTACATTGATAAGTTGACAGCTAAGCCGTTGATCATGAAACGTGTTTCCAATCAGACTGCCAAGGGTAAGATCCCAACCAACTATGCTTTGGTTGTTGTTGGTGATAAGAAGGGCATGATTGGTATCGGTGAGGGTAAGGACCGTGTTGAAATGAGCAGAGCCGTTTCCAAAGCTCACTGGAACGCAGTGAAGAACCTACAGTACATTCCACGTTACGAGGATCGTACCATAATTGGTAACATTGACAATGTGTTCCATGGCTGTAAGATCTTTTTGAGATCTGCACCACCTGGTTTTGGACTGAGAGTGAACCATTACATCTTCGAAATTTGTGAGTTGGTGGGCATCAAAGACCTCAGTGCAAAGATCTACAAGTCGCGTAACCCTATGAATGTCTGCAAGGGTTTCATCGAGACCCTGACCAAGCAGCAGACCTTGGAGGAGCTCTCCACCAACAGAGGTAAGAAGGTTGTGGACATCAGAAAGACCTACTACTCTGCTTAGTTGTACGTAAAGCCTGTAAATACAAATAAAACATCCTACAACACAACAAACACCAAACCTATAACCTATCCATTAAATAATTTAGCTAGTGTACAAAACCTTGAATCTATAACGATAAATATCTGTGATTCAATCACAGGAGCACCCCGATGTTCCACACTCCTCGGTCTTCTTGATGATTGGCAATTTCGTGTTGCAAGTGCAATCGCAGTCTCTTTCACCAAGTTTCACAATGGACGCAAATGAGCGCACTTGAGTGATGGACTTGCTGACTGGGTCTCTTCTGGCAGAGGTTCTGATGATCTGGGTAAACATTTTGATATTGTTGATAGTGTGTTCTCTGGTGTGATAAAAAAGAGCAGGAAAACAGCAACCGACGTGTTCTTATACCAAACGCCACTCACATGGGGCTAATCTCCGTTTCTTTTTCGTACCACAGGGCGTTATCTGTTTGTTTTGCCTTTTCTGGGTGTGACACCCAAATTTAAGTACGACATTTCCCATCAAGCGCAAGTTGAAACCAAATGTCCAATTTCTGTTTGATATCGTACCATTATCATCCGATAGCAATCGGTGTTCTGTTATATAGTTCCCACGGTGTTATTTCATCCGCCATCACTACTCCTTGTGACGAAGAGTGTCCGACCTACTTTAACTTTCTTTAGTTCGTTGATACAAACTGTGGTTTAGATTTCGTTATCGGCGAGATTTTTCAAATCCCGAGAACCGAAGAACCCACTTGTAAGCTGTAGTATGAACTTAACACTGTTGCTATAGAAATAGCACAACACAGAAGTCTCCACTTGGAGTTCCTATATATATGCTGAAAACAGAGACCAGATTGAAAAAAATACTCCCGGACGGGGAATTGAACCCCGGTCTACCACGAATTGCAAAATCCCAGAGGAACTCGACAAGCGGTGATTCTAGCCACTAAACTATCCGGGAATTACTTACTTTGTCGAATAAATTATGAGTTATACAACAGAGAATGAACGGACCCCTATGTTCGACGCGCTCCCAACTTGGTCGTAACTTCACTTGTTGAATACGAGATATCACGCAGCAAACATTCACCTAGAGCCACTCCGAGGAGCTAGCCCAAATTGTGGTTCTATAGTCACGCTGAATAAGATCTTTCTATAATTCTATAATCAGTTATACTTCTTACCTACTAATCTTAAACCCTTGGAATTGCTTGGGCAACTCATACTCGGGTCTCAGTCTCATCTTGACCCCTTCATTCACATTTTCCAACAATTGGTCGATTTGCTCCACCAATAAATAATCCTCTGCCTTCACCCTCACAAAGTTCAGTAGGGTTTTGAGTCTATCACCATAACCTTTTGGGACCAACTCAATGTCATTGCACACCAGGTCATTGATCAAGACAACCGCGCTTCGCCTCATTGTGACATCTTTCTCTAGTTCAAGTATCCCCATTGCGCAATCGACGGAATCTGGGATGAATTTTACCAAACCGGCAGCGTTTGTACGAAGGGATTCACCAATAATGGACATCGCTGACATGCGTAGCTTGTTGTCTGTGTTGTCAAAGTCATTGATGAGGTTAATGGTGTTGTGTATGAGTTCGTCAATAAGCGGGTTCGACACCAGAAGTTCATTCTTGCGTTGGACAAAGTTTAGTAGCACTTCACCAATCTTGAGTCTGTCGTCAAGAGCAGGATGTTGCTGCTTCTGCTTACTGTCTTCAAGTTTGTCAAAGTAGTACTTCATCAGCACTCTGAGAGTCTCCACCTCGTCAAACTCGAGTAACTCATTCAGCGATTTGATAACGTTGAGGTAGATGAACGGTTCGGTGTCGTGGAGTTGAAGGAGATGTAACTCAATGACGTTATCGAGTGACAGGATCTTCGACTTTTTGACAATGAGCTGACGCAGGAGGTACAGTCCGTGTGCACGAATAGGGACGAGTGGGTCATTCATGCTGGTGAGTGCCTTCTCGAATAGTTCCTGGTCTCTTGTATCGTCACCATCATCTAGGTCACACGATTTGTCGATATTGTCGACGGTGTCATCATGCAAAATGTCATTGATTCTTCTGGATAGTGCAGTGCAGCGCTTGTTCGTGACAAATGTGTTCAGCAGCGTGGATATCTCTAGTAAGGTCGCTTCATGTTTAGATTTCAACACCACGGCGGTTGTCTCTGTAATTATCGCGGATAGAAGCTCTAGTAGAACACCCAGGTTATCCTCAGGATCTTCATCATCTGAATCTTCATCATCCGAGTCAATGTCTCCCCTTGATTCATCTAAGACATCGTACCCAACGCCATGCACTTTCACATGGAGGATATTTTTGATTGTGGAGAGTATAAGCTCGGGCTTTTCGAGTAATGTGTCTTTGAACACCTCATTCATCTTCTCCAAAAGTTTTAAATCAATGAGGATTAGAAATGGATTCTCCTCAGTCATGCCATTATTAACTTCAGGAGTCTTCTGTAAGATCCATCTGTTGAGGATTATGAGAAATTGTTGCCTGATCATGTCCCCATCATCAATTGCATTGATTAATGAAACGACGTTGTCGATTCCTAACTCAATATCATCGAAGAAGTCTTCGTTGGTGTACTCATCAACATCAATTGCCCCCTTTTTCCTCTCGATCCTGGTCAATTTGTGCTCTATAGTAGTCACAAACTTCAACTTATCACTTACTTCGAACCTCACCAGGTTAAGAATAATGTCCTTCATGAAGTCATTGTTCTTTGTGATTCTGAAAAATGTTTTCAAAACACCGGTGACAACCTCACTATAGTCGAGCTTGTTCTTCTTGAGATAATTGAGATAACTCCACAGGTTGATGAATACCTTAGAAAATAATTCATTCAAAAAATCAACAGATGTGTCCTTTGTCAACGATATCAGCACATTAATGACATCATTCAGCTGCTTTTCAGTGACAACAACATCATCACCGCCCTCTGGAACAGATGGGTCCAACACTTTCCAGACTAGCCGATACAAGAAATCGTGAACAATCCTCTTGTTCAACTCATACACCCTTTTGACCAAATTCAATGTCGCTGTCTGAAGGACAGGTCTGTTGATGTTGACGAGTATGTCATAAACCTGTGCAAACAATGCCTTAAAGTATTGCACCTTAGTGTAACCCTTAGGCACAGCAAGCAAGATTGCATTAACATGATTGAGTTTCTCAATGTTCACCTCTTCCTCGTCTCTGATGCCCAGTATGAAGTCAATGAGACTGCTAACGCCATTAGGGCGTGTGATTGTTATGTCGGAGAGTTTGGATGATAAGAATTGCTTGTATGTTGCAGATATGGTTGATTGGAGGAGGGATGTGTATATGGAGATGAGCGTGTATGTGTCTGATTGTTCTTCAAAGTATGTAAGTTCTTCAACGTACTTGCTATTTTTAGTCTTATGTATCAATACAACTAGACAAGTGATGATATCGATGAGACCAGGGCCTTTAAGTAGCATGTCCTTCAGGGGGCCACCATGGACAAATAACTTTCGGAACAACTCGACTGTTCGCACAAGCACATCCTCGCCACCCGCCCGTACTCTCTTGAACTGGAACTCCTTCGCTTTGTCGTTGAAAGACTTGAGTCTTCTCTGCTCCAAAGGAACACCGAAATCAGAGGGCAAACAAGGACTGATAACCTGTGCGATAATGACGTTAATGAGATCAGAGTAGTGCTTGAGGTCATGGAGAGAGATGGGAATGATTTGGGAGCGTTCAGAATCAGCGCTGTCTTTGAGCCTGGAATCTTCTGCAAGTCGCTGGATTGTGAAGATGTATTCAAATGAGAGGGTCAGAAGAGCGTTAATCTTGTTAACGGTGCTTGTGCTTGTGTCTATAGATACTGATGTTGATCTGGCGGCTAATTGAGTGATTGCATCGTGTGGCGAATCTGGATCCAGCAGCAGGAGTGCTGCAAGCCGTTCAAACTCCACATCGAGTGGACTCTTTCCTACAGTCTGAGGGATATAGAGACCGCTGGTTCCCTTAGGCGGACGTGGAATGGCCATCGAATGAATAGTACTGTTGGTTAAAGTGGCGATTTTTGTTTGATTAAAAAAGTTAATAAGTTGTACCGTAAATCTACATCATGGCATCTCAGGTTTCTATATGGATTGCAATTGCTAACCCGGCGATGAACAAACACAATGGTAATTATGAAAGAAGGAAAGAAGAGGCAGTTTCCGTGACTGATAATCGATTGTGAATTGTAAGGAGAGCTTATTGTTTTATTGAAGTGGCCTGGAAAGGTGTTGCGAGAAACCTCATCAGGTTTAGCGAACATACCGTTGCTTTGATTAGACTTTTGAAACACAGAGGCTTTATTTCTGTTTTGGAGTAAACTCGAAAGACCAGTTTGTGCAGCACTGGTCAAGTCCATACTAGCAAGTTGTAGCTATGCACAAGTAGCAACCTGTATGGTTCATTCCATGGGCTGGCTGGTCTAATCCATCACAGAAGAGACCCGTCAAGTAACATGTGAACAGAAGTGGGGATATTGTCTCTACGTTGTTTGTGAAAAGCACTTGGTCTCACAGTACTGTCCAAAGATGTCTATCTAAAGCTATGCTATGAGCTCGACATGCTTTTAGAGTAATAAAAATGTTACTCTCATTGTTTACCAAAACCACAGCTGTGGCTGTGGCGATAAGACACAGCTCAGCTGCATGGTACATTTGTTTTATCAGCTATAGGAATGTACAGATCGAACAAATCAATATCAAAGTGATGTATAAAAATCAATGAGCCAAGCCTGCCTGGTTAACCAAAAGTGGCTTCTCAATATCTTCAACAGCAACATTTGCCACCGCTTCTCTCTCATCAACAGGAACAACAATAACCATTTCGTCAACGAAACCTTCTGGCAACTCCTCGCCTTGGTGGTGGGCTAGGAATAACTCAGCACTAGAGTAGAAACCAGGGTTGGCATGGGAGGATTCCACAATACGGTATGTGCTTTTGATTCCTTGGACCTTGATGGCATTCTTATTATTGTCAATCTCGAAGTTGGCGTGATGTGGATCCGTCTTTTGTAGATTGACATGGGAGGACAACGATGGAGCTTGGTGGTGTGGATCTTGGGAGAAAGAGTGGTGTGGGTCAGCCCTAGCTGTGTTGAAGTAAGACGATGGTGGAGCACGGTGGTGTGGATTCTCCTTGTACAATTGGGCACGAGAGTGATATGGGTTCTCTTTGTAAATGTACTCATGGGAACGAGAATGGTGCGGATCAGCTCTGTGATGTGGGTCAGCCGTGAAGCGAAGATTCCCGCAGAACCTGTGGTGAACCTTTTGTTCGCTCTTCTCAATCATCAATTGGGCACCATACTCAGCAACCTTAGACCGTAGGACATTCAAGTCATCCAACAAAGTGGCAAGCTTCTCTCTGGAACACTCCTTCAGGTGGAACTTAGCAGAGGCATCAAAAGGCTGACCATCTCTCTTCTCAAACTGTGAGTGGAAAATGTCCAAAATTGAAGACGGCTCTTGAGACAAGTCAAGGACAACATCCTCAACCTGTTCACCACCATCCAAAAAGGCTTGAACAGCAGCGTATTGCGCAGCAATCTGGGAATAGATGCCAGCACCGATATCCATCAAATCGTGCTTGGCCTTGTATGCCTTGAAAGCCCAGTCATCAATGGAACCATCTCCAATCACCTCAACGGATAAGTTGTTACCCTCAGCATCCTTCTCATCAAGTAGTTCAGCATTCTGGTACAGGTCCAATGGGATCTCACCAATGTAACCAGTATCACCGAACCCACCCAAGAAGTACATGCTCTCAACTTCAAACACGGCCCAGTGAGTCTTGTGGATTGGGTTACCTGGCAACCACCACGCAGCATCCTTATGACGGGCAAGGAAGCACTTCTCAACTTCGGGGGAGACGCTCTCAACTGTTTTGAAGGAGCCTCTCAGGTTGATACGTGGTGAACCAGCAACTGAGTTTGGACGAGAACCAGGATACTTTGGATTGACGTGCTCGTTGAAAGCGTGATCGCCTGTTCTTACAGTCAGAGTGACCAGAGAACCTGCTTCAATGTTCTTGAAAGAAGTTCCCATGTCGACAGCAAGGAAAGTTGGGTTACCATTCTCACCACAATCAGCATAGTACTCAACAAAGGAGGTTGGAACGCCAGTGTGGTTACCTGACTGTTGGATGGTGTTGAGATTAGCCAGAGATTCTCTGTTGATCAGAGTTCTGGCAATACGCGCAGCATCTTCAACTTTAGGGCGTTCCCAGAAAAGAGCGTCAGCAGAAGCGACAAGTGCAGTTGCAATTGAGAGCAACACTGAAAGTTTCATTGCGGTGTTATCAATTGGTATGAGTTTACACAGGCGTAAGAAACAATGGAATGTGGGCAATGATATTTGTTTTTATTGGCTTATCTGACTTTACACCCTTTTTTTTGCACTTTTGCATCATTGGCTGCAGGTCGACTTGCAGCTGATTTTCTTTTGATTTTGCGGAGGACGGAGATGTCGGTATTGTATTGACAAGACCCTATTTTGTGTCAAGATACCATTGGGCGCTGGAGGTCTGGATTCGGGGGTAACAGTGGTTTATCGCTGGGATATGTCTAGTTAGAAAATCATAGCGGACTGGGGCTCGGTCAAGATTGAGAGAGTGATGGTGTTTAAAAAAGAGGTTGTATGCTAGCGGAGATCGGAGATCGGAGAAACATCAGGGAGTAATGAGATATAGTATACTTTATTGAAAGAAGTGGGGCATCTCGCTGTTGTAAGCTCAGCTTCTGTATGCATAAGTAACACATCATCATCAGATAGAATTACCGGATCCAAATCCATGAAGGATTGACTGTTTGTCGAGCAAGCATTACTCGTGATCGAGGCTCGAGATCCTGATCTCGATTCAAGCTTGTGGAGGCCACAGCAGTTAAACTAGTTACTTGTGAGCCGTGGTGTTTATCGTCCTATTCCCTTCAGCTCCTTTTGAATACTTCTGATGTATTCCATATACAATAATGCAGCTATGCCGGCTTTACGCACTCTACCTTTGTTGTGATCTCCAATGAAGAGGTACCAACAGCCTCATTTCGGAATATTGGAGTCAGGCCGAGTTAGGATAACCGTCCACAGGTACTTTATGATTATTGCCAAGGAAACAGTAGCCCAACCGTTCCAGTATCTACGGACTCTGATAGGACTCTGATAGCATACAAGTCTTTTCACTTTGATCAATTTCTAAAACATCGCATAGAAATTACTGTTTGTGTATAGAGAAACAAAAGGTCTCCAGAAGAGTAGAGACCGGGATACATGTGCAAGGCGAAGCTAACACCATCTTGGCTGACACGGGTCACAAAGGGTGGTGATATCATGTAACATAATGCTAAGGTCCACCTAAATATACAGCTCACTTTCATTTCACTCTTAATAAGCCCGGTATGTGACATTGAGCACCTTCATTATTTTATGATAATGAGTAAGCACAACTCAGGGACTACAAAAATCTAGTCGTAGCCATGATCGTAGTAGCAAGCATGTGGAACAAAATCTATGCAGGAATATCTATGCTTAAACACCTAGGAGGTGGCCTCTGCCTTGGAAGGCCTCGGGCTGTTCAGCAGCCTCCTCCTCAACAAGAGACTGGCCACCAATGCTGACAACACCCTCATTCATCACACTGGCATACTCACCATCACGCACATACTTTGAGTCCTCCTCCCTGTAGTACTTGACGAAGCTAGGAATCAAATTGATAGCCGGAGTACACTTCACCTCAATCCATTCAATGATACTCGACTTAGGCACAAGCACGTTGAGATATCCAACGGCCAAAGCGTATCCCATCACCAGCCCGTACAAGTGGCCAAGGAAACTGGAGCCTGGCACCAGGATGGCCACGAGGATTAATGGGATCACTGGAGTGTATATGGTGGGGATGATCACACTTGGCGTTATGGTGTAGGTTGGAGAGATGAGGGACTCATTGTAGGCAAACCAGCCCAGGAAGGAGAACACAAGGGCACTGGCACCCAAAACTTTAGACTCTGGGTAGAAGAAGTAGCCAATTAGTGAGTAGAGTAGCCCTGTGGTGACAGTCAATAAGTTCAATACAACACCTGTTCTTACTGTTCCGTTTCTCTTCTCAAAGTTTCCTAAAGGTGTGATCAGTGACAAGATATTGAAGAGTAAATGAAAGAAGGAGAGATGGCCCATCGAATAGAAGGAGAGCCTGTTCAGATCGAAGTTGAAAAGGTCCATTGGGGCCAACGAGATGGCGTCGTTGACTGGGAGGATAAAGTTCAGCAGAAAGAGGAAAGTGAGGAAGATTGGAAGACCCGTTGTGAGTGCCGGTGGAAAACGTGTAGGAACCAACGAGCGCAGTTGTGGCGCGAGACGCGTATGGATTGGGGCCATATTGGGAGAGATGGGGTGAAATAATATTGTGTATGCTACGTACAAGGTAACGAATGAATTCCTTATATTTTTTTTGCACACAAGAGGAAGGGTTACCCGGGCCAGTTCTCACGCCCCTCCTATAGAGCCCGTAAGATTGTAGTACAACAACTAAAACGTAATCCTCAAAGGACTAATCAACACCAGTAGAACAGTCCGTGATACTCTGCAGAGACAAGAGCAGAAATTGCAATTTATCTAAGTGCACTGTGGCTTCAGATCTTCGTGTAGGACATTCGCAGAGAAAGCACTCAGCGATGTGTCCATCGACAGAGAGTGAGAGTCGAAACGGGGGAGAGAGCTGCTTTACCACCTTCGTGTACAACTGGAGCTTGAAGAACCTGAAATGGATAAATTTGGAAAAACATTCCTGCACGTAACACATTCAGCGGAGATGGATAGCAATCAGGGGTCGTAAACACATCACTTCTGCTAAATCTTTCAGCAAAGTGGTTTGAATTGGTAGACACAATGTTAAAGGATTATCAGTGCTGTACAATTTTCCCGTGTAGAATTACCCACTAAAGAATTTCTGGCAGAAGCCGACTCTACGTAGATCATCTCTATCTTTCGTATAAGGTATGCATCATTACTCTCTTAAAAACTCAGCGATCTGCTCAATCTTGACTAGCTCACCTCTCTGGTTCGGTATATCACTTTTCAACTGTTCCACCTCCTGTACCGCACTTCGATAAGTCCCTCGTACTTCATCCAACCTGGCAATCTCCCTCCTCTGTGTAGCCTCCTGTTTCTCCTCCTCCTCATCTTCATCTTTCAATGTCTCATTCAACAAATCGTCAAAAACCTTCTCATGCTGTTCCTTCAACGAAGCTGGTCCTCGCTTTCTCAACTCGGCAAGCTTTACCGTCTCGTCCTCCACTGCAACATACATTTTCCTCACCTCCTCGCTCAGTGCAAAATCAAAGGGTTCAGTCTCTTGGGCTTCTCCTGCTGTAATCAGCTCTCGAAGCCTCACATTATGCGGGTCATGCCCATCGATCTCCAAATTACCGTCAAGGGAAGCAAAAAGCTCTAGGATAAACTCATCGACATGACTCGCAACAAGTGATTTGAGTGAATCCTTTGGGTCTTTTGTCGGGAGGTATAGATCGAGTTTGGACTTTGTAGCAGCAGAAATCTGACCATGGAGATGGAGAAGATCGTTTCTTGTCAGCGGGAGCGGTGGCATTGTCTGTATCTTGTGTGATGCTTTTGTTGTTGTTTCTTCCTGGCTTTGTTTTGGTTTCTGTGGTAAGGGATTTTCTGAGTAAACAAAGAGTACGAAATCCGAGGGCTAAGTGGACACGCATATGGCCGGATCTTATTTCTGCGACGTGCTTTTACGCCCGCTGTCATCACCTATTGTAGGTTATGAGAGATGTGTCAGGGTTACAAAAGCATCTCACAATGGCCCTACTGTGACTTCAAGTGAAAGTAGTGCGTCCAGAACATCATTATTTGGTATCGAAAGAAGGCACAGCATGGCGATAATGGAAACTAAACCAGTTTGCCTCCTCTGAATTTATATTGATGTCTATTAGTGCATTTTTCAGCCCAGAGTTCAACGCGCCTCTGTTGAACAACATCATACCACCAGTAAAGAAGGTGTGGGGTGTAGAGGCAAGTGATGGTGAGAGCACTGTCATCTGTCATATGTCATCTGCTTAGTCTTCAGTGCTCAGTGCTTTGAAATAATGACAAAGCACAGCTTATTTTCGCCAGGGCCACACTGACCCCGACCGAATCGCAAACTTGCTTTCTAATCGTCTTTTACAGTGTGGGCAAAACTGTAACTTTATAGGGGAATTATTATTGATTTGCGATTGGGGTATAAGAAGATGGCACAAAAGCTCATATTGACTCTCAGGATCTTAAACAAAACGTTAGTCATCACTACAAACCCTTTGCAAAAATTTCAATATGTCTGGCAAAACTTACTTCATCACTGGTGGTAACCGTGGTATCGGCTTTGAAATAGTTAAAAACTACGCCTCTGATCCCTCCAACATTGTCATTGCGAGCACAAGAAACCCTGACCAGTCTGGTGAGTTGAGCCAACTGGCCGAATCTAATTCCAATGTGCACATTGTCCAGCTGGAAGTCTCATCCCAAGACTCAATAGCCAAACTGTCTGAGCAGTTGGAGAAGGTTGCACCAGATGGCATTGATGTGTTTGTTTCTAATGCTGGTATTTCCAAGACTGAGACTACGAGACCTGTTCTTGAGAACAAAAACTGGAATAGCTGGATTGAGCATTACACCACCAACGCTCTTGGTCCAGTCTTCATTACTCAGGCTGTTTACCCTCATCTTCTGAAAAAGAAGACGAGAGAGATCGTGTTTATCTCGACTGGCGCAGCATCTATGAACAATTTTCTGCCATTTCCAACTTCTGCATATGGCCAATCCAAGGCCGCATTGAACTACAGCTCGGTCAGCTTGTCCTCTGAGCTCAAGGCAGAAGGCTTCACTGTTATTGCCTTGCATCCAGGTGCTGTGAAGACTGATATGGGTGCCAGTGTTGCTGAATACTTGCTCGGTGTCAAGCCAGAGCTGGCTGAGTTCTTGGCTAATGCAAGTATCACCCCCGAAGTTAGTGGTAAGTCTATTGTTGCTGTCATTAATGGTTTGAAGGAGGAGGACAATGGTAAGTTTTTAAACTATGACGGAACCGAGAGTCTTTACTGAATGCAGCTCATTACTGGTAATTGAAAATTTGGTGTCGGTTTCTAAGATGATACTGCAGGCATATTGATCACCACATAAGCTCGAGTAGCAACGGTGTCTGGCATCATCCTCTGGTGATGGCATTTCCGAGACTGCGTTGGGTCACGGTGTTGGTGGTTGTCTTCAGAGCTCGAGTGGGTGGGTTTCGTTGGGTTCTCATTGCATCCAGGGTGGTGAAAGAGTTCACACGAATACGACGTTAATCAGGTCTTTCTTGGACTGTAGACTAGCAACTATCAACTATCAACTATCGAAGTTATAACACAGCCCACAGGATCGTCGTCGTTATCTTATGCGATCTTCCCACATATTCAAACGCGACTCGTGGGATGTCACTGCTGCACTTTGGCTTGTTACTGATAATGTGACCTTTGACCTCACGATGGGCTTTGTAGACTCTGATTAGCATACAAAAACTCTCCAAACAGCTCTAAATTTCTTTTCTCTTCCACTGTCATTACATGTGCGGTACTTTTCACTAGCACTCGCTGCTGCCCAAGGCTTTTAGCCAATATCTGCACCGGATAAAAGGTCTATTTCACCGTTGAACCTGCACCCAAGAGAAGACCGCTTCAAATCATACACACTACCTGCCATTTTTGCAGTCACTTTCTTATGGGGGCTTTCTCATGGCTTTGTCTTCTCTGTACCCCGTATCAAGTTCGCCGTGAACATAATTTAAAGCACACTCAAAAATCGTCCGAAAATTATCTACCTCCTATGATTATACAACAGTATCACTGCCATCAAGTCTAGAAGTAGCTGTTTCATCTATACACAAGGCTAATACAGGAAGCAAAATATTGACAGAATCAACACGGCTGGCCAAGTAATGAGAATAGACTTAAACCCATGTGAGTAAAAAAGTATTGAATAGGCCTGTATATCTCAGCTCCGTAATTAGAAGGCCAGATCAAAAAAGTTATAAAAGCAAAAAGAAGGACACACAGCGGTATATCCTTGCGTTTTGTAATGCACACAACATCATTATCTCTATTTGTTGAAGAATTGAGCACCAACCTCCTTGATAACGTGATCAACACACTCCGGGTTGGCCAAGGTGGACAAGTCACCCAATTGGTCAGCCTCCTTGGAGGTGATCTTTCTCAATACTCTTCTCATAATCTTACCAGATCTAGTCTTTGGCAAATCATCAACGATGATAACAGTCTTTGGACCAGCAAAAGGACCAATCTCGCCTCTGACTTGAAGAATCAACTCCCTTCTCAATTTCTCTGGGGTAATGTGCTCAGTCTCGTCGGAAATGTTGGAGTTGGCATCAACCAAGTAGCCCTCTTTCAAAGAGACAAAAGCAACGACGGCTTGACCGGTCAACTCATCGGCAATGCCAACAACAGCAGACTCAGAGACACCCTTGTGCTCAACTAGCGCGGCCTCAATCTCAGAAGTAGACAATCTATGGCCGGAAACGTTCACAACGTCATCAACACGGCCTCTGATCCAGTAGTAACCGTCATTGTCTCTACCGGCACCATCACCAGTGAAGTAGTAACCTGGGTATGGCTTCAGGTAGGTCTCAATGTAACGATGGTGGTTGTTCCAGACAGATCTGGCCATTGATGGCCAAGAGGACTTGATGGCGAGGACACCTTCAACGTCATTCTCCATAATCTCGATACCAGTGACTGGGTCAATAATAGCAGCATCAATACCAAAGAATGGCAAAGTGGCAGAACCTGGCTTGGCTGGAGTAATACCGGCCAATGGGGCAATCAAATGGGAACCAGACTCGGTTTGCCAGAAAGTATCACAAATGACAGCAGTCTTGTGGCCGATCTTCTCGTTGTACCACTCCCATAGATCTGGGGCAATTGGCTCACCGACAGAACCTAGAGTTCTCAACGAGGAAATGTCATACTTGTCAATAAAGTCCTCACCAACACGTTTGATCAACCTCAAGGCTGTTGGGGCAACGTAAAAGTGAGTGGCTCTGTGACGCTCGATGATTCTCCAGTAACGACCATAGTCTGGGTAACCTGGAGTAGACTCAAAGATAATGGAGGCAGTACCTAGGGCCAACGGGCCGTACAAGGCATACGTATGACCAGTGATCCAACCGACATCACCAGCAGTGAACAAGACATCATCTGGATGAATGTCGAAGACATACTTAGTTGTCAAGGCAGCGCCGAGCAAGTAACCAGCAGTGGTATGGACGACACCCTTTGGAGAGCCAGTGGAACCAGAGGTGTACAATAGAAAGAGTGGGTCCTCGGAGTTGACTGGGGTTGGTGGTAGGTAGCCTCTAGCCTTAGAGGTCTCCTCGTGCCACCAGAAATCTCTACCTTCAGTCATTGGGATACCCTCAGAGCCAGTTCTCTGGAAAACCAACACCTTCTTAACAACATCAGTCTGTTTCAAGGCATCGTCGACAATTCTCTTGGTGTGAACAATCTTACCACCTCTCTTACCTTCATCACAAGTGATGATATACTGGGAGTTGGCGTCAACGACACGGTCTTTCAAAGAACCAGAGGAGAAACCAGCAAACACGACAGAATGGACGGCACCCAATCTGGCAACGGCGAGCATGGCAATGACAGCTTCTGGAATCATTGGCAAGTAGACAGCGACAGTATCACCCTTTTGGACGCCCCACGACTTAAGAACACCGGCAACCTCAGAGACTTGTCTTAACAGTTCACCAAAAGTGATGATTCTGTTCTCACTCTCGTCGTCAGCCTCGTAGATTAAAGCTGGCTTGGCTGGGTTGACAAGCGCGTGACGATCAACACAGTTGTAAGAGGCATTCAACTCACCATTCAAGAACCAGGAAACATCACCGTTCTCCAAGGAACCAGCCTTGACCTTGTCAAAAGGTCTTTGCCAGTCCAAGAGCTCGTTAGCCAATGGGCCAAAGAACGCTTCTGGGTCCTCGATGGACTGCTTGTGCAACTGCTTGTACTCGTCAAGGCCACTTAGGTATGGCTTTCTTGGTGCCTGCTTCTCGGCAAACTCCTTTGGAGCGTTGTACGTAATGGCGTGGTTAGCCTCGTGGACGACTTTGTGTGGACCGGCAGTCATTGTGTGTAGTGGAGGCTAATTGAGAGAAGAGAGTCTGGGAGGAAGGAGGGAAAGAGGAAGGAAGAAATGTGTTTTTAAAGTGGCACTGGCCTATACGACGACACTTTTTTTTTCGCGATCGATTTCGGGACTAGGGAAATTTAGGACTTGAGACTAGGAGGAACAGTCATCGTCATAGTTGCCCCTCCGATGGTCCTAAACAATAGCTGAGAGACAGCCAAGGGCTTATCGAGTGACGCCATTAACGGTTCCGTGATTGGCTGGATGGACAGAAGGAAAAATCGTCTCAGTCGGTGATTATTACACTGGACATTACCCTCATGCTTACAGCCAATCAGGCTCCGCCAGAACTTTACACAATTTAGTCTCCAGACTCCATTTCAATCGATCACCTCTTTTTGTTGGGCTTCAAAAGTCCCAATCTTTTTTTCCCACGATTTCTGTAGCCAGATAGCAGCATTACCCGGCTTTGAAGTACCCACGGCTGACGTAAACACTCTAGAATAGTGAGACTAGTGATAGTAGAAAAAAGCGGGGTCGAAAGGACTGCGGTCGAAAGAGGAAAATGACGCAAGGGTGAGTGACGCATATGGCGAATTAGGAATAGGACTCCTAGTTTCGGATACATGCATCCATTGACAGTTCTGTCTCCTGTTAAACACGATGTCCATCCATCCGTACAGTTTCTGATCAACTAAAATGTGTCAAACCTGCAAAACAACACGCGATTAAACAACCACTGGTGGTGGAAATTAATGCTAGTCCTAGATACCGAAACACTGGCAGAGAACCGAAACAAACGAAGAAAAAGAAGAAGCATAATGAAGTCATGGAGATAAAGAGTAACATCAACTCTATACTCATGGTAAAGTTTTGTGTCAAGTAAATCACTGTTCGAAGAAAAGGATTGTTTTGCAGAATGTCCGACACGTCAAGCATTACCTCTTTGGCATGACTGATCTGACCAATCAGCTCGTGGGTAGTGTCATCCATTGTGACCAGTGTCTGGTTTAGGTGTTTGACACTTTCGACGCTTCCTCTCAAATGACTCTTTACTCTCAGGGAGACTTCACTGTTCTCAATACTGAGTAGATTCAGTTCCATCAAACCCAGTTTCGTCGTATTCATCATCTCATTTATCTGTGAATCTCTCTCTTGGATATCACTCACAAACCGATCTTTAAGTAGATCCAACTCGAGATTCAACTCATTGCTAACACTCTCGAACAATGAAAACATCTCATCTCCGAATTGCCCAGTCTGCTGCACAACCAACTGGGTAACATTATTCGACATCTCACCCACTTTGAACAAATGATCTTTAACAAGACTCCAAACATCTTCGAACTGCTTCTTATTCTCCTCGGTCCCCTTATTGATATCTTTCAAAAACTCCATCATCTTCACAAAGGATTCACCAGACTCTTCTTTGAACATTTCAGTCATGACACTGTACTCTTTCAAAAACTCCAGGATCTTGGAATAGTGCTCTGTTACATCCAGAAACATGTTGATGATATTCTCCTTCTCGTAGTGGAGGCTCTCCTGGTGGCATAGTTCACCAATCGATCGATAGTAACCAGAGTAACTAGTCCACCATTGGCTCTTCCTCTCCATAGCAACAACGCAATCGTCAAGGTGACTCCGCCTATGGCATTCATCAGGATAATAGATTCCTGCAACCTCGAATTCACAGACGCTAAGTCTAGCTGCCGTTCTGGATCTTAGCTTTGGGTTGAGTTCATTGATGCTCTCAGTCATGCATTGTTCTAGAATGGGAGCAATAGCTTCCTTAACACAGTTGTTGGTTGTAAATCCAGTCTCTGGATTGCTGAACAGAGATATTTCACGGCCTTCTGGGTTGGTGAGGTTACGATATCTGAGTATCATGTCCTGAATGGTATAGTGTGCAGATTCACTATCCAGCGCAGGCTTGGAGAAAAGGGTTTGGACAATGGGAAACGTCAGCAAGACTATCAAGGGTCTCATAGCGGGCAGTTTTGATCGTCTGAGGATGTCAATAAAGCAGTGGGTTTTCAGGTATCTGAACTCGTTTTAGAGTTGGGAATGATGAAACAAAAATGACACATCAGATCCATTGCGGATATATCATAAGATCATAAGAAAAAGAAAAGATACTGCCTCATTTAGCTAGTCTCTATAGTGCTATTTGGAAACCCAACCTGTGGAATCCAGTTGAGATCTGGTCTGTGTCTCCATTCGCTTTTCCTGTTCTATAGTACATTCGTTTGTGGCATAGAGAATAGAGGTGTGGTTCTGACTCCAGTAATGGTGCAGCACCTTCTTCGTGTACTCAATTACTGCCAATCCACAAAGTTGTTGGATTGATCATCACAACGCAAAGCAGCCATACTGATAACTGCAATGTCTAGGTATATGGTATTACATAGTAAATTAATCGTGATGTAGTAAAGTGTCAAAATCGCGAAGTTTTCAATCATCACACCAAAAAAATTTTAATCTCATCGGAGAACAGGAGGAGACTGTGGACATCTTCATACATAACACGCAGGCACATTTCCATTCCTAGCATAAATGTCCTCAGAACAACAGCTCACGCAGGAGGAGTGCGATATCATCATTGATGATGCTCGTTTTGGAGACCTAGAGACCCTTCAAGAAATTTTTGCAGAAATACCAGCTGCGAGACTCCTTGACATCGCTCATGAGGACACTAAGAACACAGCGCTACATGTCTCTGCGGCAAATGGCCATCTAGAGACGGTAAAGTTTCTTCTGGAAATTCTGACCCCAGATCAGGCGACTAGATGGATCAATTCACAGAACTACCAAGGAAACACTGCGCTGCACTGGGCCTCACTGAATGGGCATGTCGAGGTTGTGAAGTATCTCTGTGACAACTACAACCCAGATGTGTTCTTGAGAAACAATTTCCAGCATGATGCCATCTTTGAAGCGGAGAAGAATGGACGTGAGGAGGTTGAGCAATACTTCTTGGAGAAGTTTAGCGTTGAGGCTGATGCTAAGGATGAGGGTGAGGATGGAAAGGATGTGACTTACAGCAACAAGGATAGGGAATATTATGACAATATTGAGATCAAGCCAGGTAAGGTGATTGATGAGATTACGAAGGAGACTGTTAATAACTTGGAGACTAATGAGGAGCTTTTGGAGAAGACTAGGGAGTTGCAAATATCGTCGGAGGAGAAATAGGGAAGTAGGCATGGTTCAGTTTTGTGCTTCATGTCACAGTTACAGTTAGGATGGCACAGTAGGCCTCCTAATGGTCCAAATACATGATAAAATGAGATCTAGTATTCAGTACCTAGTCACATATTTATTATATAATCATCAAATATATCATTACGTAACGTTCGCGAACTTCAACTTTTTTTCGCGACTGGTGCTTTTTTCGTTGAATTTTTCAGCCAAAGAAACCGTCAAGAGAGAGCAGGAACAGAGAAAGGTTTGAGACATTAAAAGCAAGCCATGTCAGCCGAACCTGCTACCGATATGGGCTTTGACCAAACCCTGAAAAAGAAGAAGAAGAAGTCCACGAAGGCTTTCGATGAGGCTGTCTCCACTGAGGGCACCCCAGAAGTTGATGATGTCCTTTCTGGTTTGAAAAAGAAGAAGAAGAAGAGCGTCAAGTCTGAGGAAGGCAGCGAGGAAGCTAGCAGTATAGTTGACGAGACAGCTGATGCCCTTGGCGAATTGAAACTTAAGAAGAAGAAGAAGAAGTCTGCTGCCACAGTGGATGACTTTGAGAAGGAGTTAGAGAAGGCAGGTGTCTTGGATGACTCGACTGTCGGTGGCGACGAATCCAGAGAAGAAACCCCTTTTGAAACTCAACAAAACGAGTTGGGTCTCCCTTACGGGGATTTGCTATCCAGATTTTTCAAGATTTTGAACGAGAACAACCCAGAGCTAGCTGGTGAGAGATCAAACTCCAAGTTTAGGATCCCACCTCCAGTGTGTCAAAGAGAAGGTAGTAAGAGAACAGCGTTTGCTAATGTCCAGGAAATTGCTGAGAAACTGCAACGTTCCCCAGAGCATGTTATCCAATATCTGTTTGCTGAATTGGGTACCTCTGGTTCCGTTGATGGCCAAAAGAGACTGATTATCAAGGGTCGTTTCCAACCTAAGCAGCTGGAGAACGTTTTGAGACGTTACATCATGGAGTATGTCACATGTAAGACATGTAAGTCCATCAACACTCAGCTGAAGAAGGAGAGTTCCAACAGATTGTTCTTTTTGGTGTGTAACTCATGTGGGTCCACAAGATCTGTCACTTCTATTAAGACTGGTTTCCAAGCCCATGTCGGGAAGAGAAAGAAGATGTAAGGGTGTGTGTATGTGTTTAATATCATTGAGTCATTTATTAGAATTAGATGTGTAGCGTGGAATTAACTTTTGATATTTTCTAGAAGTTTGATAAGTGGGAGGCACCATGAACCAAACCCTTCATTGTTAACAATGAGTGACATTAGCTTTCCCTTTTGTGGTTTGTCAAATGATGACAATGCCTTAGCTATGACGGACCTTTGTGAACCTGAAAGGCTGGAAACCCCGTCGCTATCAGTAAATATTTTAACTTTTAGTTTATAGTGGTCATATTCCTTAGAGGGCAGCTTACTCTCCTTTAACAGTAGCTCACTGATCTGACTCAGGAGAGTCTCGGCAGATACATCTTCCCCTTTCGTAGATACTTCTGGTGATAAACCCTCAGTACTCCTTTTGGTCAGAGGTGGACCTTGAGGTGGTGCTATCACCGACTTCAGGCTAGTGGCACTTGTGCTGCCACTCAGATCGTGTACTAAGCGCCTGTTGTTGCGCTTGGTTCTTGAAGCTGGTGTCGATGACCGGGATCCAAGAAGGGAGTCCATAGAAGGACAGTCATTGTATCCACTTATCTGAGACTCGGAGATGTTTTGGAAAGACATGTCAAAGTCCGTGTCGTGGCACTAAAGTGGGAAACAAAGAGTGCAAAAAAAAAAAAAGGCTGGATTTTTTTATGTATGTGCCAACATCTTTTTTTTACTTTGAGGACCCCATCACAGGTCTTTCACAACCAACTACTACAGGTTCCACCGGGTCAAGCTTTGTAGGCCAATTTTCTCATGCCAGTGATCTTTGGATCTGAAGAGCTCGAGCCAGCACTTCCTCCACGGCTGGTCTCTGCTCGACATCCACAGTAAGACACCACTTGATCAGCTCTCGTGTGTCTTCAGAGTACAGGTCAGCTTTTCGACGCGGAAAAGTGAACTGGCCTGTGCCAATAGCCATATTCATACTGCCACCTTGCATCTCCTCATACTCAAAAGGCGAGCAATTAAACAGAAGGGCGTACAGTGTGCAGCCAAGCGACCATATGTCGACTTTCTCATTGATCGTAGTCCCAGTCTGCACATCCAGTAGTTCAGGTGCTCTGTACGGTAATGTGCAATGTTCTGCAAAGAACTCTTGTAATGACAACGCCTGTTTACGTGAGCTCACTTTGATCATAGCTCTTGAACAACTTCCCAAGTCACACAGCACAGGGATGCCGTCTTTAGAGATCATCACATTGGCTGGCTTAATGTCTCTATGAGCAAACGCAATAATGCTTCCCAGTTCAGTAGCAGCGTCTGGACCCAAATTGTCCTCATCTTCACCCAATGACACAGCATCGTGTATCAACCCGCTTATACTCTCTCCATCAAGCAATGCATCTGCTTCATTCTGCCCATCCACCTCAATCTCGTATTCTCCATGTCTCTTGATTTCATGCCTGTGCATCGTCTGTAATCCCCTGCATATACCTACAAACAGTCTAATGGCCTCCGCTTCCTCTATTTGCTTTCCATCCAGTGAGTTAGCAGTGATTGTATCCTGCAACGTTCCATTAGCAAAGAATGGCAGCAGGATATAGACCACTTTCCCCTCGGCATCCTGCACCACTGTGTCGTCAATCGAACTGACGATGAATGGTGATTTAAACTCTTTGTAGTTCGCTAGCTCTCTCATTGCAACCTTCATGCGCTCATTTCCCTCAGAGCCTGAGCCACAGCGTATCTTCTTGAGGGCATAAGTCGCACCTTGAGAATTGGTATCGTTAACAAGGTAGACGTAGGAGAACCCACCTTCTCCAAGCAATCGGTCGATCTTGAACGATGTGGAATTGATCGTAAGACTTGGACGTGATAAAAGACACGGCAGACAACTCGAGAGGCAGCTGAACATTGTTCCGTTAGGCTGCGTGTGTGTGTGAGTACGGGCTGGACAAACAGAGCCAGAGAGACAGAAGAGAAGAACACAGGAAGAGAAAAGAAAGTTATGTAATCACGTGCAACATGCTGATATAATCACGCTTCCTCTTGAAAAATCAAAAATTCCAAGTACAACAACACAAAGCTTGTTAGAAGTGGCAAACGCATTTGTTCCTCAAACCAGATGTCTATCCAAATACAGTCTGCCACAGACGACTCAAAGCCATTGTCGCTTATTGCTGCTCACTCGCACATCTCTGGTCTTGGTCTGGACGAGAACCTCCAGCCGCGCCAGGACTCCTCTCAGGGCATGGTTGGCCAGGTTAAGGCGCGTAAGTCTGCTGGTGTCATCCTCAAGATGGTTGAGAATGGGACAATTGCTGGTCGTGCTGTGTTGATTGCTGGTCCTCCTTCTACCGGTAAGACTGCAATTGCTATGGGGCTGAGTCAGGAATTGGGCGCCGGTGTTCCATTCACCACTATTGCAGGTTCAGAGATCTTTTCTTTGGAGTTGTCTAAGACTGAGGCTTTGACACAAGCGTTCAGAAAGTCCATTGGTGTCAAGATCAAGGAGGAGACTGAGATTATTGAAGGAGAGGTTGTTGAGATCCAGATTGACAGATCGATCACCGGAGGCCACAAGCAGGGGAAGCTGACTATAAAAACCACCGATATGGAGACTATCTATGAGTTGGGTAACAAGATGATTGATGGTCTGACCTCTGAGAAGGTTCTTGCCGGCGATGTCATCTCTATTGACAAGGCCAGCGGTAAGATCACGAAACTGGGGAGATCTTTTGCAAGATCGAGAGATTATGATGCCATGGGCCCAGAAACCAAGTTTGTGCAGTGCCCTGAGGGCGAACTACAAACTAGAAAACAGGTTGTACACACTGTGTCACTCCATGAAATTGATGTGATCAACTCAAGATCACAAGGGTTCTTGGCACTGTTCTCTGGTGACACTGGTGAGATTAGATCAGAAGTTCGTGATCAAATTAACGTCAAGGTTGCAGAGTGGAAAGAAGAAGGAAAGGCCGAGATCATTCCTGGTGTTCTTTTTATTGATGAAGTCCACATGCTAGATATCGAATCGTTCTCGTTCATCAACCGTGCCCTTGAAGATGAATTCTCTCCAATTGTCATTATGGCCACTAACAGAGGTGTTTCCAAGACCAGGGGCACCAACTACAAATCCCCACATGGCTTGCCCCTTGATTTGTTGGATAGATCCATTATTATCCACACCAGTCCTTACGGTGAGGAAGAGATCAAGCAGATTCTCTCTATCAGAGCGCAGGAGGAAGAGGTTTCTCTGTCGATTGACGCCCTCAATCTATTGACCAAGATTGGTCAGGAGACCTCCTTGAGATATGCTTCCAACTTGATTTCAGTGTCGAACCAATTGGCTTTGAAGAGAAGAAGTGATACTGTGGACTTGGAAGACATCAACAGATCCTATCTGTTGTTCCTAGATTCAAAGAGATCTGTGAGTTTCTTGGAGGAGTTCTCGACCCAGTACATCGATGACGCCGGGAATGTCGACATTGGTAATGCTGATGCGATGGATACCTCTGTTTAAGACACAATAAACTGATGTACAATAGACTTTGATAGTTAAGTGTGTAGATTTGTAGCTTGGGCTCGGTTCGGCCCACAGGTTACAATTTTTGTACCTTGCAAACGTGCTCCTGACAACAAAAAAAACAGAGAACAGACTACGATTAAGTGTATGGAACTTCCATCTTGATCATCCCCGATGCCCGCTGATAAGAAGAAGAAGCGCCCCTTGCTACAGCGCAACCAGAGTATGGGCTCCATCAAGCCTGCGAACTACATCTACTCTGTGGATGACGATCTTGATGAGTTAGAGGAAGATATGGAGAGGGAGTACCTAGAGGGTTATAACGACGCGCTACGGTACCGTCTGAAGAGGACTCATAGTATCCGTGACTCGCCAAGTCAAACATTGTCACCAACTACCAGCATTCAGGACTCTCGTCTGCGCGTCCTGTCAGGCCTAGCATCATCGACTGATACTTTGAGGATACCGGGTCAGCCACACCATCACAATCACGGCTTGCTGTACCAGCAATTGGAAGAGCATGCGCCACCAAAGGTTCCACAGCTGAACCATGTGCCTAGTAGTGCTCGCTATGTAGAGAACATTGGCTTCAATGAAGGCAGCAACTCGGATGAAATTGGCCACACTGTGGAAGGAGGATTAGATTCCGATGAAGGATACAATCAGGACGATGATGAAAACAACAACGATAATGATGATGACGATGATGATGATGGCGACGAGGACGATCAGTCCATCTCCTCAAAGGAATCATTTACCTTACGAGAGCGTCAGAACGCCATTAATAAGACACATCCATTCGGTATCAGAATCTGGAAGCCTGCATTGTACAAGAAGGTGAGATCAGTGGAGCGTGAGGCTGATAATGATATTCATGAGATCGAAACCGGTGACTCTACAGAGGAGACGGACCCAACCGATCCCTTGTGCAAAAAACATCGCAAGGAAATCAAGTGGAGTGTCCATGTGACTAATCTGGTTTGGAGTTTGACATTTGGTGTATTTCTCTTCGCACTGTGTCTCCTTGGATCCGCCCTACTCATGATTATCGAAGGTGCCAGTGGTGACCTACAGTACTCTAAAGTGCTCTTCAATCTTGGGATCTACCTTCTCTGGCCATTTGGGAAGATTGTCTACCTACAAAAGGACAAGAATTATTTGAATGAAGACCAAAATGAGGGCACATCCATCCATGAGTACCAACGCTGGAGAGTGGAGGAACAAACAAAGCTCTTTTTCTCTCCCTCGCATACACAGGTTACGGATGTAGAGCAACATAATGGAGACACTTCGGCATCACAACCACTTCTAAGCAATGAAACGGAAGCACACATTGATGCCGATGACAAGAAGTTACGTTTCTTTGGTCGTGGTGGCTGGTCTTTGGGAAGAATCCTTTTCTACCTTTATTACTATATCCTACTTCAACCAATCTTATACATCATTTGGCTCTTTTGCTGGCTCCTAATTGTCACCATTCCAATGGCCAAAGTCATTAACGTTCTCACAAGTCATTTGAGACGTCATCCTCTAGCAGTTTTTTTTCAAAGTGACAGATATGTCATAGCACATAATAGAATGAAGAAGGACTCAGTTCTTGTCTGTACTTACCGTTCATCTGGGTGGCATTACTGGAAGTACACTGTTGATGGTACCAATGTGATTTTGATCAACATGCTCTTTATTGTCGTCTTTACCATTGCAGACTCTTACCTCCTCAAGAACTGGTTAGGATATGTGTCCTTCATGACCAATGAGTCCTTGATATTTGCATTGTGTTTATTATCAATCATCCCATTGGCATACTTCATAGGTCAGGCTGTCGCCTCGATCTCAGCCCAGTCATCAATGGGTGTTGGTGCAGTTATCAACGCCTTCTTTTCCACAATTGTTGAAATCTTTCTATATTGTGTTGCACTGGACCAAAACAAGGGTCTATTGGTTGAAGGCTCTATGATCGGGTCTATTTTGGGCGGTGTCTTGCTCCTTCCAGGGCTATCAATGTGTGCTGGTGCATTTATCAGAAAGACACAGAGATACAATCCAGCCAGTGCTAGTGTAAGCTCTACCATGCTGCTGTTCTCCATGTGTGTCATGTTCGCGCCAACTGTCTTCCACCAGATCTACGGCGCATATGAGATTAAGTGTGTTCCTTGTGGACCAGGGATCACTTTACAAAGCGGTGGTGTTGACTCTATCACTGGAATTGCAAAGACACCATCTTGTCAGAACTGCCATTTCTTTCAACCTCCATTAACCATTGACAAACTTTTTAACGACATTTTGAAGCCGTTCTCTGTCGTCTGTGCCATCTTGTTGTTTTTGGCCTACACCATTGGTCTTTGGTTCACCTTAAGAACCCATGCTGCCTTGATTTGGCAAACCCCTATCACAGAACCGGTAAAGAAACCAGAATATTCTGGACCGCAAGAATCTCAAGTGATTGAACCACAGGGCCACGATGCCCCAAATTGGTCAAAACAGAAATCGACAATTGTTTTGTTGACAGCCACCCTCTTTTATGCCGTCATTGCAGAGATCTTAGTTGATTGTGTTGATTCCGTTCTGAAAAACTTCCCAGTAAATCCAAAATTCCTGGGTATCACCATCTTTGCCCTCGTTCCAAATACCACCGAGTTCTTGAATGCCATCTCATTTGCAACACATGGTAATGTTGCACTTTCCATGGAGATTGGATCTGCATACGCACTTCAGGTTTGCTTGATCCAAATTCCTTCGTTGGTGTTGTACTCGTTGTTTAGTGCCAATATGGAGTTTGGCAATCAGGTAAGGGACAGCATGTTCACGCTGATTTTCCCAAACTGGGATCTAGTTGCGTGTGTTGTCTCTGTGGGCCTGTTCACTTACATCTATGCTGAGGGGAAGAGCAATTACTTCAAGGGGAGTATGTTGATCTTGATTTATCTAGTGGTTCTTTGTGGCTTCTGGTTCACTGGTGAAATCGACTCGTCTGGTGGCTTAATATCTTCCTTCAGAATTATTAGCTAAAATACAAATACATAATGTCAATCATTTATTCCAGCAACTGTTTAGATCACCAAAATTGGTTTAGCGCCTCTAACTTCGGCATCCTTATGACTGAAAAATTCGATGGAGTCTTCGTCCTTCAACTTCAAAACCTTCTTGAACTTCTCACCAATGTCAAATAATTTCTTCTTCTCTGCGGTCTTAGTCCACAACAAGACTCTGTAGGCAAAGTTTCTGTTGTTAATAACAATACCGTTGACCTCATCTTCATCATCCTGGATGGTCTCACCGATCAAGGCAAGCATACCTCTCAACCAGATGTCATTGATATCAGTGTTGTTCTTGTTCTTGAACTGGTAACTCCACTTACCACCGTTAGCATTGGCAGCATCTTCCCATTCTGGCTTGATTCCTTCCCTAAACAAGTGGTAGTCACCCTTCAATGGCAAGTCTTGTGCAGATGGAATTGAGTTGAAGATACCCCAGAACTCCTCCACTGTGCTAAATGTGATGACTGGTTTCAACAAGTCAGCCCAGGACTCGGTGTTGTCACCAGAAGGTGGCTTGGTGTACCATAGGGTCCAACTTGTGTTCAATGGGTGTTTCAACTCCACGGACTCAGCGTTCTCGGTGCCTGTGGAGAGTATGGTTTGTGGTTCAAGGGATAGGTCCTTGGTGGCTTGGGCAAGTTCTTCAGACATTTTATAAGTGTGATAATGAATGTGTCAATTAAGAGCAAAGATCAGAGATCTCGGAGAATATGGGGGGTTGATTAAAGGGGTGAGGTTAGTGTTGGGTTGGTTTCTTGACATTGATGTCCTTTGTTTGTGCATCCTTTTTTGTGGAAAATTTTTCTCGCGAGTGGTGTATGGGTTATTGCGTTATGAGCGATGGACTGTAGATCAGATTCAATAGGTAAGCTCTCCTACGTCTGTTTAAAACGGCAGTGCTTACTACCACAGCATACTCACCCTGCTCACAGCTTCTATATCCTACAATGTGTGAAGCTCTTGCTTCTTCAGTTATTCAGGAGTATTCATTATTGCTCGACTACGCAGGGAATCGAACCAAGGAAGGTATAACGCCTGTGTATTATTATATAACCTTCACCCTTCTGTATTCTGTTTTTGACCCCTTTCCTTTCTATTGACCAAGGGCAGGTCAATATTGCTGCGTTGCCAAAGTTCCTCAGATATGGTAGTCAGCTCTAGCTGTGCTCGTTCCCTCACGGAACTTGATGGACCTGCTTGTATTTCTCAACTCTCACGCAATCCAGGCTCGTCTACATTCCCTACACCCACAACCAGGAAGCGCCATGCTTCGGAGCTCCAGCGCAACTTGAGCTAAGGAAATTCCGATTCCAAAGATCACATTTGCTTGAGCAACTGTAGCAACTTGAAGATAGAACAATTTCTTCTGGAACATTCTGAAATTGAGCGAGGTGCCGTGCGCAATTCTGGAGCGATTTCAACTGTTCACAAGTGTTCCATTGGTTCTCTTGAGAGAATCATGCTTAAGACATTTGTTAAAGATCTTCTTGAAATATACTTCTTGTTGTGCGTTTAGCAAATTGATCTCCAGAACGTCGGTACTTGACGATGTCCGGAGCAAGCTCTATCTAGAGGACAATGTCGAGTTTGTTTGTCAAAATAGGCGGATATGTAAACTCATTTACTCCTGGTACCATCAATGGGTCTGCAACACCTGGGGGGATGAACGGTACTGTAGTCCCAAGCACAGCTTGAAACAAACAAAACAATTTGAAAAAACTGTAACACTGATCTACAATAGATTCAACTTGGGGATTTGAAGAATGAAGGTATTGGCTTTATCAATTTCGAGAAAAGGGAGAGCACTCTCGCTTGGAAATGGGAGAGTTATAGAGAGTGGCTTCAAGTGAGTTTCGAGAAGCTATTGGGTAACCCCTGCTGGACAATTTGTTCTGTTTGATATGTTAAGGCAGTGCGTGGTGTGCGGCGTGTTTCTCTTGCCGGGTAACATCTCTTGTAGGAAGAAGAAAAAAGAAAAGCTTGTACTCCACACCATCCAAACAACAACAACGACAACAATAATTTGACCCACCTCTAAATGACATCATTCGTACAAATGTTCGTTACATCTGTGGGAGCACTTTCTGTTATAGGTATGGGTGCACTCTATAGATTTCAGTCCTCCTTGATTTACCCTTCCAACATTGGTGACTCGAGAACAAACGTGGACAGACCTTCAAGCTTTGGAATCCCATACGAGGAGCTCTTTCTAGAAACCACCGACGGAAATAAGTTGCATACTTTTGTGTGTCTCAAAGAGGGGGCGAAGAAGACATTCATTGTGCTCTGTCCAAACGCTGGTAATATTGGTCATTCGTTGCCTATTGTCCAACTGATATACAAAACCTTTGGCTACAACGTGGTGATCCACTCCTATAGAGGCTATGGATTGTCAACTGGTGAAGCTGAAGAGAATGGACTCAAGACAGATGCTGAGACGGTGATGGCTTTTGTCAATGCACATGAGGTGCTCTCTAAGACGAGTGTCATTCTCTATGGCCGCTCCCTTGGTGGGGCTGTGGGTATCTATATTGCCTCTCGGAACTATGAGATTGTCAAAGGGGTGATACTTGAAAATACCTTTCTAAGTATGAGAAAATGCATCCCTCACGTTTTCCCCTTTTTGAAGTACGTTACTGGCATGTGCCACCAGGTGTGGCCCTCGGAGACTGACATTTTGAAAGCAGATCCACACGGTGCCAAATGGCTCTTTTTGAGTGGTTCAGATGATGAGATTGTGCCACCATCGCACATGGGCGAACTTCATGATTTGTGTCCTGCTACCGACAAGAGAATTTTGGTGTTCCAAGGTGCGAGACACAATGACACTGTTGCTGCGAATGGCTACTGGGACGCAGTGTGGGATTTCTGCAAATCTATCGATCCAAAAGAGATTTGAAAATTATTGGTTGAGACCTCTATAGATAACTGGGTCTTGTGTTCCTTTCTTTCTGTCTTGGTTAGCTTTGCATGGTAGATACAACTGATGACACTAATATAACGTTCGTGCGTCAACCCCACTTCCTCCCTTTTGGTACCCAGGGTTTCCATGGTGATACAGCCTATTCTACTGATGGTAAGAGAATTCAAGACATGCCACTCAACTCTGAGTGGCGTTTGCATTCCATTTGACATTGCTCTAATCTATTTGTCAAGACGTCACTTTCAAATACATCCGCCAGGGCATTCCTCCATTTCAAGCTCAACAAACCAATGCTTCAAACAACCAAAATGTCCATTGTGACCACATTTAAGCATTATCAAACTCAACTTCTTGAGGAGCTCGTTGCAATAAATACACTTATTTCTTGCACTGCACGATTCACAGAACCAAGTCCCGACAACTTGCGCAGACAAGTGCGGACTCTTTTCGGACAGTGCCTTAGCCTTGGCCTCTTCATTGGTAATTAGCTTACCACAGTTGGAGCAGAAATGCCTGATTGATGAGGATGTTGTGGAGACTGTGGTTAGGTCAATGTCCAGACTCTTGAACCCCTCATTCTCATTCAAAAAGATACAAATCTTGGTGAATTGAATAAAAAATCTCAGCCGTTGCAAGTGTGTCAGGTAACCGAATATAATCTCTTTGAATCTATCATGGCTGTAGATCTTGTACTTTCCATTGAATAGAAGTAAAAGAGTACAGCACATTATCAAATCACCTTGGTTTAGACTGAACTCAATTGCCTTCACAATCATTTTGTTCGGAGTGTAAGGAGGCATCTTCTCATCAAGTGCAGAAGAGACGCGTGCATCATCATCCAAGTCCAAAGTATTCGTTAACTGTCTCGTCAACTCAGAAATTACAGACTTTTGTGGCCTAACGGTGTGCTCTTGTGACTGAAGTGGTTGAAGTGGCTGAGAATGATGATGGTGGTGTGACTCACTCGCCATCATTTGAGACATGTGCGATGCCGTAACTGATGCTGTCGATGAAACAGACGCCATAGGTGACAATTGCAAGTTTCTGTGGACGATCGGTCTAAACAAGGACTGTGAGTTGGGAGAGCTTGCTGAGTCCAGTGACAATGACGGTGAAATTGATCTAGCACCAATACTTGATGCTCTTCTAATCTTCTTTGCGTTGATAATAGGGATTGATTTAGAATCTGAAAACTCTATTGCGCTTGAGCTGTCTTCGTCAATATTAGTTCCCTTATTAGTCTCTTTATCTTCAATGGGTAATTGTGGAGTAGATTCCTTGATTGGCTCAACATCCCATTTCAGAACGTCATCTTTGGTAATGGTGCTGTTGATGGCTTGCACTGTATCTTCTTCCTCTTCAATGATATCATCTGGATTTAAATCACTGGCAGCGTTCTTCAGTATGGATTGCTTTAAGCTAGAAATTTTGAATGAAGACGAAAATGACTGCAACCTATCAGTTGAATTCACAGATGAGTTATTAAACTCACTCAAATCACTTAGTGATGGTGACTTCCCGTAATTTGTTGAGTTAGAGGTACTGTACTGTTCCTGGACATGTGTATCTCCAGATCTGAAACTCTCATTACCGTTATGCATAGAAGCCACATAGGCTTCATCTTGGGTGTTGGTGTAATGCAGGGCTTCATCCAGTGATGCCTCCCATCTTAGTGATTCTTTGATCACCTTCCATGTCTGTGAATCTCTATAGTTACCAACTGAGTATGCCACGGCTGAGTTGAAATCACAAATCTCAAGGACGGGCTTCTCAGCAGGGTCAAAGATGTAGTTGGTGGTCAAATATTCCAGAGTATCATTGGATTTATTGATTGGCAAGTCAACTGGCACAGCAAACGGGTTGATCACAGAGTTCAAGTCAGGGACTTTCTGGTACACTTGGTGCACACTGGACAAGTAATGCTGTGATTGATGTCTTGATGAGTTTGATGGTCCGCTCCCATGTGAGTGATTGTGGTTCAATGAAGGTCTTGGGAAATGAGTGGCACTTCTTGAAAGACCTGGTCTTGGGCTCGCTAGTGGAACCGGGGTCATTTGCTCATGGGTAGATGACATGGATAATGACGGTGTCATCATTGATGACGCAGGAAAATTCAGAGAAGTGGAAGAGGTGGGGTTGGACATGAATGAAGCGGTATTTGGAGAGGTGGATGCATTTGAGGTAAAACTGTTCTGTTGCTGCGGTACTGCGTGGTTTAATGGATATGATACTTGTTCAAGCTCTTCGATAAGTGTATGATTCTGTTGGGCTTGATTGACGTAAAGCAGGGAATTCTCTGGAGACCAAGTAGTTGACGCCACTGAAAGATTCTCCACTGTGGGTCTGTAATTTGACAGATCATCCATGACAAAGAATTTATCCTTGGAGCAGGTTAGTAACGTTGATTCATTCTGGAAGCTAAGGCCAGTTATTTGTGAAGCGTGGTTCTCAATCGTAAACAATGGGATGTACTTTCTCTTGAGTGAATAGATTTGTGACTGTCCTATATCGTTGTTCAAGAAGCTTGTGGCAATTTCAGCACTACTAATGTTCGTGAGGTTTGAGTTTGGTCTGAAACTCACTTTGGAGATTGGAGAAGCAGTGTAAATGACATGGTCAGGAATCTGCCTTGTATCGCTTGATCCCATGTTCCAAACTTGCAGCTGTTTATCTCTCCCTCCGCTCACGATGTAGTCCACCTCAGTATTCCAGTCTAGTGTCAAGCCAGGCCCAGTATGGGCGTTGAATTTCTTTTCAAACTGGGCAAACTGCCGTATATCCCACTTCTGAATCACACCAGAGTCAAAGATGGAAACAAACTTCTTGTTGTTGAACGGGGAGAACTTGAGACATCTCACGGCATCCGCATTACCATACATTGTTATCGTAGGTTTCATCGAGTTCGACCTCAAATCCCAAAGCTTCATCTGCCCATCCTGCGAGCCGGATAACAGCAAGTTGTGGTCCGATGATGAAAAGTGCACTGAATTGACAGCTCTAGAGTGATCGGACAGCTTGTATGCCAACTTGTTGCCTCTGACATTCCCAGCCTGTGTGTTGAATATCAGAATTGAACCAGTCGTCGTTGACGTGGCAACATATTTGCTGTTTGAACCATACCCAGTGCTGACATCCAAAATTGACCCAATCATCTTCTTATTCTTCACAGCGTACTGGTGTGGTAACAGATCGTTCATGACTTTCCCTCTACCAATATCCAGTATCTGTAGGGAGTTCTTCCCTGCGATGGCCGCGAGCTCCTGAGTGTCATTGTGCAAAAGGCTGAAGCTCGTCAGTTCAAAAGAGGCCTTGTAGCGCCTCTGGTTGATGGTGTCCGGAGGGTGTACCGAATGTGTCGGTGATGAAGATGGTGGTGTAGTGGAGTGTTGGCGAGGAAATGAAGACGGGTTCCCTCTACCTGAGACATTGCTGGTGTTCGATGATCCAGAGGTGTTATTGTTGTTATTGTTATTAGAGGAGCCGTAGATGTTGAAGGCGAGCCGCGCTAACGTGTTGGAGGGTCTGCTGCCAAAAGAACTGCTGGGAGGATTCGCACTATCCTGCGAGGAGCCAAAGAACTTATTCTCGAATGAGGACATCCAGATCAGTCAGTGAAGTGTTCGGGTGCGTTGCTTAAAAGAAGAAGAGATTGTCTGTTTTTGTTTTTGTTGGTGATGAAAGACCGCGGTGCAATAAATCGAAGGTACCGTTTAAATACGTCAAAGCTACTGTTCCTTTTCCAAAAAGATATAACCCCAGAATCAGGATATATGATTGACATTACTTTCGTTTCTTACTAAGCTGAACGAGTATGTTTGGCCCGTGGCTCAAAGCATGGGAAAAGCCAATGAGATAAGCGTTGTGTATCCTTTGCGCTATTGTGCACAGACTATAGCTTAGAATCTAAAATCTCCAATAGATCTATCTGGGCTGATGGTCTTAGCATTGCTGCTAATTCAGAGCCAGCTAAGAACTACACTGTTGTGTTCTTACTTTTGAGAATCACCCTGGGCCATGCAGGAGAGTGGGCATCGATTTGATATTAATAATGAACAGAACACTCGGGCATGTTTCGCTTCCCAACTAACCCAATGATATCCAAATGTTGGTAAACCTAGCTCAGAGAGATTGTATGTTCTTTTAGTAGTCTTATAAAATCTCTTTAATCTCTCAGGTTGAGGAACAGTTTTATAACTGGATAATTAAGCAGGATCGGGCTTCTGTTGTTTTCCTCTTGTCCTCACTCAAATATTCAAAAGAGGGAGAATCTTATCCATCAGCGTCATAGTTCCACAATAATTCCAATAACTGGCATTAGATGGAGCCATTGATTATCTAATGTGAGTTCAGAACGCGATTTGATGAACGTGCTTTCAACTAGTGAAGAAAACAGGCTTTCCGCTATGTACTTGTCCTTATCAATGCTTTTCAAAAAGCACTCTGTGAAAGATTAACAGTCGTTGAAAAATCATTTTAAAGAACACAAGAGCTAGCTATAAGAGGGAAATCAATTTTAGCTCGAGTTTGAGTACTTAAGGGACAGATATGGACTCTGTTGAGAATCGCTTTTTGCTCCACTCTCTCAAATCTGACAAAAGCTAAATATCCATAGTTGAGCCAGGAGATACTACGGTTTTGGTCTTCATTTTCGATAATGTAGACTTGTTGTTTTGTTATTTAGGGGTCAAATAGGTGAAGAAAAATATAATTACCCGGATTTCTGGAATCTCAGCAAAAAACGGTTCTCAGGAAAAGCAGCCAACGGCTACTAACAACACCAAGTTAACTCAAAGCCATCTTATATTCTACAGTGAGAATGTAAGTAAATAGCTCTACTCTTCCTTTCTAGCTACATTACTAACAGCATATATCCAGGACAGAACTAGCGCCCCATTTCGCGCCATTCTTTGGTTTTGCAGGGTAAGTACATCACAACATCCTGTCGTGTGTGGATGAACGTATACTAACACTTCTCTCTCTAGTTGTGCAGCTGCAATGACTCTCTCCTGCGCCGGCGCAGCCATTGGTACCGCTAAATCTGGAATTGGTATCTCTGGTATTGGTACCTTCAAGCCAGAATTGATTATGAAGTCTCTAATCCCAGTTGTCATGTCTGGTATTTTGTCGGTCTACGGTCTAGTTGTCGCGGTGTTGATTGCCGGTGGACTGAGTCCTGATGAGGAGTACACACTATTCAATGGGTTCATGCACTTGGCCTGTGGATTAAGTGTGGGTTTCGCCTGCTTGGCTAGTGGCTACGCTATTGGGATAGTTGGTGACGAGGGTGTGAGGAAATACATGCACCAGCCACGTTTGTTTGTGGGTATTGTGTTGATTTTAATTTTTGCTGAAGTCTTGGGGCTATATGGAATGATTATTGCTTTGATTTTGAACACCAAGGGTTCAGGTTGATCAGATGGATCAGGGTATAGGGGATGGGGGATGATGTGATGTGAGATGAGAACGAATGTATGGGGGTGGTGGCAGTTTGTCAATCAGAGAATATAAAGAGGATATTGAATTATTGTTCCATGTAGTACCTGCAATCTACACCTAGCCTAAACGAAAAGTCTTGTTTATTCAACAACCCTGAAAACCAAAAACCCCTTTACATCAAAAAGAGGACACCTAAAACCAATGCAGCAGCGCTCACACCCTTACCCAACAAACCTCCATTCGAAGTCACCGTCACAAAGTTGTTAGTCTTAACAACACCCACGGTGCCGCTATAAGTACCAAGACCTATAGTACCCGCAGCATAGCTCGAGACAACGTCATCATAAATTTGTGTGAATCTCTGCGAATATGTTGTCTGCACTGTGGCAACACCGCCGTTAGCGTTGGAGATGGTAACCCAAATGGAGGTCCATACAGAAGATGTGAGGTATGTTGTTGTTGAGTCAGAGTATGTGTAAACTGGGTTTGGAATACTGGCAGCACGCTCAGTGTTGATAGTCAAGGCCGTGGTTGTTGGTGTGGTAGTCAGCCTACTGCTTGAACCAGAGCTTCTGCTGGCTGTAGAAGCAGTAACTCTTGCTGAGGATCCCAGTGAGGGAACAGAGCTCAAACGTGAGGCTGATGGGAGACCTGTAGTGGCTATAGTGGAAGATGTAGTAGGTAACGTTGGCGTAGCTATACCCGTGAGGGTACTAGATGTGGATTCAGTGGCTGTGGCATCAACAGCACCTCCAGGAGTAGCTGCAGCTGAAACAGTCTGTTGTGTCAAGGTCACGGTAATGCCGAGATCATTTGTCGTCGTAACAACAGTTTGAACAGGTTGCTGCGCCCACACTAGTGCCAAACAGTATAAAATCGCCAGGAATTTCATCGTGTATGGAAGTTCCTCTGAGTGTGTGATGTGATTAGATGAAAGTAATATAAGCGAGTGTGGATCCAGCAACAAACTTCAGAAAGAAACGTAACGTTGTATGTCTACTCCAAAACAAAACTTATGAGCCCTTTTTTTTTCGACTTGAGAACAACAAACGCGAAAGTGT
Source organism: Barnettozyma populi (assembly GCA_003706705.3). Classification (NCBI taxonomy): domain Eukaryota; kingdom Fungi; phylum Ascomycota; class Saccharomycetes; order Phaffomycetales; family Phaffomycetaceae; genus Barnettozyma; species Barnettozyma populi. The sequence continues at coordinate 64,448 of PPLZ03000033.1, forward strand.
GCGAATACCAAAAAAAGAAACGAGAGCTGGCTGAAAATCCTGGTTCGGCCACTCATAGGTTAAATTTAGCCTATTGTCTACAAAAGCTCTCAGTTGAGTGGCATTCACTCTTAACAGCTGATTAGGCTCATAATACTCCTCAGCTGGTTTCATACCCCGTCAAATTGATCTGTATTGTATATTTTTTTTAAGCTTTACCAGTACCGAAAAACTTGTGGAACCCAGTCAAGGTAAATCTGTACCTGACATCGCCCTTGTCCAGTCTGGTCAAAGCCTGGCTGACATTTTCCTCATTGATGTCCAAAGTCTCAACCCATGGGGCAAACTTGTGGTCGAGGGCTAACTGCATCAACTCAATCGCCTCCTCACGGGAACCCAAACTAGAGGAGCCAATTGAGGAGCCATTACTGAAGAAGGTGAACGGGCTAACGCTAAAAGTCTCATCAAGATGTGGCAAACCAACGGAAATGAATTTTCTGTTAACCTTCAACACTCTTAGTAAACGGCTCAGGTCCAAAGAGGTAGTCGAAGTGGCACAGTTTAACATCAAGTCAAAGTAGTCAAAGTACTCCTCATCAAACTTTGGAGTCTCTCCAGTGGCAACAAAATTGTCTGCGCCCATTTTGATAGCATCCTCCTTCTTGGACAATCCCCTTGAAAATGCAGTCACTTCGGCACCAAGAGCCTTAGCAATCATAATGGCCATGTGACCTAAACCACCAATACCAATGATCCCAACCTTTGGAATCTCCCCCTTGGCCAAAACATCCTCAATACCTCTCTTTATTGGAGAGTATACAGTCAAGCCACCACATTGCATCGGGGCAATCAAGTGGGATTCCAAACCATCTGGAATTGGGAATGCCATCAACTCATTGGTACGGACATGGGAGGCGTAGCCACCTTGAGAGACGTATCCATCTGGATAAACAGAGGCATAGGTACCGACCAACTTCGGACAGTACTGCTGGTTACCAGATGTACATCTGGAACACTCGCCGCAACAAGAGGCCTGAGCACCAACACCAACACGGTCACCAATCTTGATTCCAGTCTTGCAACCTTCACCAACCTTCACCACTTTGCCTACAATCTCGTGACCCACACATTGGGTTTTCGGACCATACGTGGAACTTAGGCACTTCAAGGGGTCGTGGGACCAGTCGTTTTTCAAAGTGAACAACTCAGAAGCACAGACACCGCAGCACTCAATTTCAATGTCGACATCGGTTGGAGCCATTTTCTTTGGTTCGTAAGAGGTAAGCTTCGGGTTGGACCATTGAGATGGGTCGTTGATGGCAAAGCCTTTGAACTCAGTTGGGTAATTGACAGTAGTGGAGGACATCCCGACAGTAACTTATATAGATGGAGCGTTCACAAGCCATTATTTTTCGCAGCACATCGCTGTGGCTTTATACTCCGAGCCTTTACCTAATTTTTTTTCCTGCCCTCTCTGTTAGGCAAAAATTCACTATCGATGAACGATGAAATCGTGATATGTAATTATTATGCATAATTGCTTCGCGGTTTTTACCCGTGGTGCTTTCATACCAGCTTTTATACCAGCTTGCTAATTGCTGGTTTGCTCCCGGTTATATGTTCTCCTTTTTCCAGACCCGCGAATGCGGTCTTACACCTGAAAGACATTGTAGAAGTGCTTTCGATAATATTTTGCTTGATCTGTCACTGATAACGCATGTGTCGGAAAACTCGAATTGGGTAGGCTGAGGACCGTTTGGACCTCCAGCAAGGAAAGGGGTGACACAATCAAGTTCAAGAATGTCACGGAATAAGAGAGCTTTTCTTTACTCACGTGTGAAACTGAAAAAATCGATCTGGACGCTCTCTGTAGTAGTATCTTCGCTTCTCGCTTCTCGGCGATTGGATCAAAAGGTTTACCAGTTGGTGAAAATTGTTGAATCCTCTGAATTTAAACGCTAAAGAACACATATTGATACCAGTTGAGATCAGTTAACAGAAAGAGCAAATGAACTGCAACATGCATGTGAAGAATTCTTTAACCTTGAATGAAACAGCTTATATGGAGGCAAGATTTTCATGAGACAAGTGCTTGATATTAGCGTAGTTTTCAGGTTTCATGGTAATGTTATAGAGCCTTCCTGATTCAGAGGTGTACTCTATTATCGTCTTAGAAGGCTACATTGTATTCCATTATGGCAACAACAAACCAGATATCAAACAGTAATTTATTACATAAAAAGTGACTAACTCTTCATCGTAGATAGTGAGAGTTTTTCAAGTTGATTTTAAGAGCCTGTGTCGGGTGGTCAGACGGTATTACCGGATGACTCCTTGTGGTAAACGGCTTTTTTAGAAATTTCGGAACTCGTCCCTGTTAGCTCAGTTGGTAGAGCGTTCGGCTTTTACGGTCAAACTAGGGAAAGTAATTTCATTAGCGAAAGTTAACCGAAATGTCAGGGGTTCGAGCCCCCTATGGGGAGTTCCATTTTTTTTGCTCTTGGATGTGTAATGCAGAAAACTTAATGAGTGTGTGTGTATCTGCGTCTGTGCCAGTCTGTGCCAGTCTGTGACGGTCAATTTCTGTTTCTGTTTTGTGTCGTGCATGACCTGTCTCTCTCTACTTATGCGAGCTACACATTCCCAAGGATCTCTCTGAAGTCATCATTATGTACATGTGAGAGTTTCCTAAACCTAACTATATCCAGTTCTTTCCCTTCTTTTCTCTCTTCTCCATCAGACGCTTGTACTTGTTACCTTTAACAGCCAGAATGGTATCATCAACCTTGTCCAGAGCGTCCAAAATCTTTTGCTTTCTCTCACCCTTGTTTTTCTCGTAACGTGTACCCTTTGGTTTCAATGTACGCTTCATGAACTCATTGGCCTCGTACTTCTCCTCGTAGAAAGTCTTGTTGTTTTGCAAAGTTGGGAGCTGATCCTGAACACCCATTCTGTAAGCCATCTTCCAGAGATCCGATTGTCTTCTTAGAGAGTACTTTGGATCATGCGTACGCTTTGTTATAGGATGCACGTTTGGTAGGAAAGGATTAGCGTCCTCTGCGTCAGTGGAGGTTGGTTTGTTAGCATATTGCTTGAATTGGGTTGGTGGATAACGGGTAAAGAAAGCCTGAAGTTTGGCAGGTAGCTTAGAAAAGTAGTCGATGTCAGATACAGCCTTCTCAATAGCTGGCTTAGCTGCGTTAAGGACGAATAGCGATGGTCTCATTGTTGGCGATATGGCAAATCAGATCTAGCACATGGAACTATCAACCAGTTTTCCAACTACTTCTGTATTTCGACAATGAAAAAAAAAGTTCTAATTGGTTTGGCCACACTGGCAGCTTCGAGATTTTCGCATTATGACTGATACTTCGTAACATGTTTTACAATAGATTTACCTCAGATTCACCATTAAAATGCTTCGTATTTCAGTTGCCAGAACTTTGAAGAATGTTTCTCTGAAAAGAAATATTGCTACGTCTAGGGTTCTGCTCAACAAGGTTGTATGTACAACCACATCTACACAACATCATTTAGATTCACTAACCTCTTATCAGCCTAACCCAGATCCTTCCCAGGACTCACAATCCGCCAAGTTCATCACTGAGAACTCCAAGTACACTGTCACTACTTACTCCAGACCATCTGTCGTTTTCGAGAAGGGCCAAGGTGCACATCTTTGGGATATTGAGGGTAGAAAGTATATTGATTTCACTGCTGGTATCGCGGTGACCTGCCTAGGCCATTCTCACCCGGAGGTTGCCAGAATAATGTATGACCAAGCCCTTACATTGATCCACAGCTCAAATTTGTACCACAATCTATGGACCGGTGAGCTTTCCAAGCAATTGGTTGAAGCCACTAAGAAATCTGGTGGTATGCATGATGCTGCTCGTGTGTTTTTGGCCAACTCGGGTACTGAAGCCAACGAAGCTGCTTTGAAGTTCGCTAGAAAATACGGTAAGACACAGAGTGAAACCAAGACTGAGTTCATCACTTTTGAGTCTTCCTTCCATGGCCGTACTTTTGGCGCCCTATCTGTCACTCCAAACCCGAAGTATCAGGCCCCATTTGCCCCACTAATTCCAGGCGTCCACGTGGCGAAGCCAACCATTGAGTCAGTTTCCGAGTTGATCAATGAGAACACTGCTGGTGTGATAATAGAGCCAATTCAAGGTGAAGGTGGTGTCAGACCAATTCCAACTGAGTTTCTTGTGGAGTTGAAGAAGTTGACCAAGAAGCACAATGCTCTGTTAATCTTTGACGAAATTCAATGTGGTTTGGGCAGATCTGGTAGATTATGGGCTCACGGTAACTTACCAGCTGAGGCTCATCCTGATATCTTGACCATGGCCAAGGCATTGGGTAACGGTTACCCTATTGGTGCAACCATGATCACCGAAGAGGTTGAAAGGGCTCTCAAGGTCGGTGACCACGGCACCACTTACGGTGGTAACCCGCTGGGTGCTCGTATTGGTGCCTACGTCTTGAGTCAAGTTGCCAACGAGGATTTCTTGCAGAATGTCCAGGCTAAGTCTGAGTTGTTTACGGCTGAACTCAATGCTTTGAAGGGCGAGTTCCCAGATGAGATAGTCGAGGTCAGAGGTGAGGGTCTTCTCCTAGGTGTTGAGTTCGCTAAAGATCCATCCAAGATTGTTGATGCTGCCAGAGAGCGTGGATTGTTGATTATTACTGCTGGAGGCAACACTGTTAGATTCGTTCCAGCTTTGAATATTGAAGATGATGTTATCAGAGAAGGTCTGGCTATTTTCAAGGAAGCAGTGAAGGCTGTTTACTGAGGTAGTGGTTCCTTTTCTTTTCTCTTAACTTTGCAGCTATTACTGCATGATTCATTAATTACTTTACCATAAAGGTTCAATCAGCCAATGAAGGATATCAAATCTACATTATGTAAGCGCTTTTCCATTTTCCATTCTGTTTTTCCGGGGTAGAACTCAGCGAGCGACTTATCTTTCCATCACCACCTCAACTCCAGGACAAAATGACTGAGTACCAGCAGACCAATGGTTACCTATCCAATGGGACTGCGAATGGAAATTTGCATGAGTATCCTGATATGAGGGAGAGTGTTTTGTCCCTTTTGTCACAGAGTCAGTCTAGTGATTTCGCCGCTTCATTGCACCACAACTATCAAAAGTCAGCGAAACTGTTCATTAACAAAAAGTTTGATCTGAGTCTGAGACTTGTTGAGGACCTCATCGATGAGTCAGTTACACTATATGACCAAAATCAGATTGAGTCGAAGCTTTTCATCAATTTGTGGTCGTTGTACTTTAACCTTGTTGATATCTTGGTCAACAAGCCTGTCAAGCAGTTGAGCAACGAAGAACTCAGCAAGCTTAATGACCAGTTTTTGGATCCAGACTACATGTTTGGTAAGATATTTCAGAGTCATAAAGTTACTCCACCAAAACTCATTGTTCTACTGCTGTTGATCAAACTGAACAACGTTGATACAGACCTTATGAAACTAAGGGCCAAAGTTGACACTTACTTGGTGAACTCATCTTATGTGTTCAATCCTTTGGTAAACGAGGAGGAGTATAAGGACTTTCAGGAGCTGTTGGAGATCTACCACGTGCATTTAATGGCCAAACTTGGTGCATTTGAAGAAGGTGAGTACCTAATTAGAGATAATCCTCATTTAGCCGAGGTTAGTGAGGAGCTGGTAAAAAAGCTCCACCAAGCTAAAATTGACCTCGCCGAAGATGAGAGACTCAAGAAAGAGCAACGACAGAAGAAGGAACAACAGTTAGCAGTTGCCCAGCAGAAGAAGGAACAAAAGCTGAAAGAACAGAAGCTCCTGAAGGAGAAGAAAAGGAGAGAGAAAGAGGAAGCCATGGTAGCGAAGAGAAGTTCAGATTTCAGTCCTAAATCGAACCAGAAGGAACTCACCATTCTTGAAATAGTTAAGAACAGACTGCTGAAGTTACAGACTCATAAGGTTCCAGCTCTGGCAATCGTTTTTGCAGTCATTACATTGTTGGCATTTTCAAAGTCCTACTCGCTTATTACCTTGAACCGCAAGCTCAAGGAACAAATACAACAAGTTTGGAGCAGAGCCCTAAACACTTTGAAGATGGCTTTCCAGGTGACTTACGTGTAACACTAGAGAAGTGAAGGGCTGACTTTGAGTAAAAGTTAAAGTCCTCACCTCTGATCACCCAATCTTTAACCTCTAATTTCCCTAATTATTATTAATCCCTTACATAAGTTCATAAATCAAGTATCTTTCCCAAAATGGTAGATTTGTTTCCTTTGTCTTTTTCTCGACGTTTTTGCTTTTTCAGAAAACAACAAGTTTGGTGTTTGAAAAAACAGCGGCACCACTGAAATCAAATTGCCGTCTAACGCGCAAGAACTACATTTACCAACCGTTGTTTCATTACCAGAGCCACATTTGAATCAATTGAAGCACATTTCTACACACTCAGTTCCAATTGACACCAAAACTGTTAAATAAGGGCTCAGTTTTGAACGTTGAAACACCACAACTCCTGAGAAACCAACCAACAATCACCTATAGACTACATTAACAGAATGGCTGAGCCGATCGACGACGTTTACCCATTGGCACTGCTGATGGATGAGCTCAAGCATGACGACGTGTCGAACCGTGTGGAGGCAATGCAGAAACTGGATACGATTGCGCTTGCATTGGGTCCTGAAAGATCTAGGAGTGAGTTGATTCCATTTTTACAAGAGGTTGCTCAGGATGACGAGGACGAGGTATTTGTTGTACTTGCTGAGCAGCTGGGTCACTTTGTGCCACTGATTGGGGGTGCTGAGCATGCGGAGATCTTGATTCCTGTGTTGGAGATTTTGGCTGCTACCGAAGAGCCATTTGTCAGAGACAAGGCTGTGGAGTCACTAAACAATATCGCCACACAGTTGTCTCTAAAGCAATTAAAAGAGAGATTTTATCCTTTGATTGAACAGCTGGCCGCTACTGAGTGGTTTTCATCTAAGGTGTCCTCTTGTGGATTGTTCCAGAGTGTGATTGTCAAGGTGAGCGACGATGACAGAAAGCATTTATTGACTGTCTATTCGAAGTTAGTTCAAGATGATGCACCAATGGTTCAGCGTGCTGCCGCCAGTAACTTACCAAAGATTATCGATTTGTTCACGGAATTCCCAAACTCATCAAATGAGCAAGACTGGGATCTGATTTCTTCAATGTTCCAATCATTGACCAATGACAAGCAAGACTCAGTCAAACTGTTGTCTGTTGATGTGCTAATATCAATCCTTAAGTTCTTTATGTCTAAGAATGATACTTCTCACAGTGAAGCTCTCCTTGAGAGTTCTTTTAACTTGATCCAAGACCCAAGTTGGAGAGTTCGTTACATGGCTGCTGAGAGATTTGAAGCCATCGCAAGCAATTTCAAGGACAATGCTAGTCAAATCAGTCAATTTGTGGATCCATTTACAAACCTGTTGAAGGATAATGAGAGTGAAGTTAGAAAGGCTATTGCTAAGCAATTGCCAAGTTTCAGCAGATTGATTTCCAAGCAAGAATTGTTGGAGCGAATCCTACCTCAAGTTGAAGAGCTGAGTAATGATCCATCTGAGATTGTGAGATCGTCATTAGCTAGTGAGATCGTTGAGCTGACTACCCTTTTTGATAAAGATGTCATCATCAAGGACTTGTTGCCTATTTTTATTCCCATGCTAAAGGACGAGTTTCCTGAGGTAAAGTTGAACATCATTTCTAAGCTAAACATTGTGAATGACGCTGTTGGGTTGCATCTTTTGACACAGTCACTATTGCCTGCAATTTCTGAATTGGCGAAAGATAAACAATGGAGAGTCAGACTGGCTATCATCGAGTATATACCATCTTTGGCGAAGCAACTTGGCGTGGCACTGTTTGATGAGGAATTGGGAGAGCTGGTGATGTCTTGGTTGTGGGACAGTGTTTACTCCATTAGAGACGCAGCCGTGGCTAACTTAGAGAAGTTGACAGAGATCTTTGGGTCTGACTGGGCCAATGAAGAGGTTATCTCCAGAATCTTGAAGACAGATGCCAGTGTCCTGAACAACTTTGTCTACAGATTGACCTCTTTGTTCACACTGACTAGGCTTGCTCATGTTGTGGATGAGACTACTGTTGTTGAACGAATCCTACCCTTCATTGATGAATTGTCCAACGATCAGGTTCCAAACATTAGATTCAATGTGGCAAAGTCATATCTCGCAGTGACTGAGGCCTTGCTCAACAGAGATCCTTCTATTAATACCAAAACTTTCATTGGAGAAAAGATTGTCCCAAATGTGGAGAAGTTGAAAGGTGACTCTGATGTGGATGTGAAGTACTTTGCCACCAAGTCTTTGGAAAGTATTGTTGCGTTGTTGGAGAAAGACTAAAGTTAACGAAATTTGTATACTACATTAAAAACATGGCCCATTTTGTGTGACGTTACTCATAAATAATGGTTGAGGGCAAAGTATCTCTTCATCTTCGAAGTAACTTCAGTGTCCTTTTTTTTTTTGAGTTTAGTTAGGCCAGTCACCTTGATCAGCTAGGCTTTATGATCAATGGAGGCTCTCCACAGCTCCTAATTGTGGCTAGTGAATAATGCAGGATATTCAGACTAATTGACGAACGGTGGTTATAACTAGTTATAGATCTTAAAACCTGATGATGTAAACCCAGCCGCCTCACACATAGAATGGGTTTGGGAATTTCTCCACACGCACCTTCTTTTTATTACCGTCAACTTCAGGGCACTCTAATCCTCCCCAAAGAACTCGGAAACAACCAAAGCACAGAAGCAGCAGAGACGTACAACTAAAAGAGACCCCAAGCCACCCCTCCCTCAATTGTGCTTGATTAGACTGTACACATTGGAAGCCAACACACTTGTCTCTTAGGGCACTAACGATAGATTGGTGAGTACTTCTGAGAAGAGCCATACCTACAGTTAAAAACAAGCATTGAACCCAACCAAAAATCAGGGAGATCAACAAAGCAACACACTGAGCTGTTTCGTTCTTGTTGAAGACAAGAACAGTGGACACAAAGAGCAACGCTATCTGAACAATACCGAGAAAGACACCAGTGTTAAAACCTAAAAATCCGAGCACATGACCATTCTTTAGACCCCTGTAATCCTCAGATGCACCTGGATACTCATCAAGCATACGAAAGATGTCATAGTTCCCTTTTGAAGCACATACCTCTGGGGCAAAGGTTGGTGGGACTGGACCGTAGTTCGTACCCCCAATAAAGATGTCTGATAGGCCAGGGTGCTCAATGTAGTGCCCATAGCAATACCCGGTAAGTCCAAAGCGATGTGCCTTGAGAGACCCTGCTTCAATCCCGAGCTTGCTTTCAAAAGGCATTGGAACGATGTGAGGATAGCCAGGAAAGTTAAAGATATGACTTCGGTCCTTTGTCCTGAATTCAATAAGGTAATCAGTCGAGACATCGGATGACTTCCTGAGTGCTGTAGTGGAAAAAATTGTGCTGGTGATGATGGAAACCAGAGACAATACGATAATAGCTATGTTGGTGCATGCCCTCGAGAACATTTTCGACTAATAGCTTGATAGCGCGAATAGAAATTTGACAAGAGACAGACTCTATATTGAACTTATAAACATTATGTCTGTGCTTTTTCTTTTTCCACTCACTGTTCTGTTTCTGTCAGCATCGTTTTGAGATGCTGCGCTCAACAGAATTTTTATTGTTTATCGACTGTCCATTTCAAGGGTTTATTTACCTTTTGTGGTCCGGACCAGATATAGTTGAAGTGTGGACACTCTATCGAAGATTCCGAAAAGTGCCACCTATCTCGACGACCAGATCAACAGAACATCTCAGAACGAATTAAAAAAGCAATGAGCGATCTTATCAACGGCAGATTCCGCAAAGACTTTAAGTACAAGGCCATTATCGACAAGGCCATCTCCGGTGACCGTGTGGTGTCGCACATATATTTTGACGATGGCTCTGATGTCGAAGTGGTGACTCTACTTGCAGGAATCAGAACTCCACGCTCATCAGATCCAAAAAGTGATGTTGCTGGTGAGCCATTTGGTGATGAGGCGAAGAAGTACACTGAGACAAGATTGGTGAAGCAGAAGGTGTGGATCCAATTCCTCGGAGTGAATTCAAATGAGATTCCAGTGGTTCGTGTGTTCCATCCAGCTGGTAACATTAGTGAAAAGATCATTTCTGCAGGTTTGGCGTACGTCCCTGACTGGCAGTTGAGTTTGATTGGTGCTAAGGGGATGTCTGCTTTGAGGCAACTTGAGAAAGACGCGAAATTGAGCGGGAAGGGCCTCTGGAAGTCTACTGCCTCAAAGCCAACCACTCTAGGATCAGCTACGAACTCTTCCTTCAAGGTTGGTTCTACTGTTGGAGCTACTATCACCAAGGTTGTCTCTGCTGACACTTTCAACATCGAGCTAGCTAACGGTGATCAGAAGCTTGTTCATTTGGCATCAGTCAGAGCTCCAAGGGTTGGTACTCCCACTGAGAAGTTCATCCCAAAGGCGAGAGAGTTTGTGAGAAAGTATGTCGGAAAGAATGTTAAAGTATTGAAAGAAGCTGAGAGAGTCACTGAGAAGGGCAGTGTCCCACTTGTTGCTATTACTCTTCCAAGTGGTAAAAACTTGGCGGAGGTTGTTGTGCTAAATGGGTTTGCCACTGTGATTAGACACCGTCAAGGCGACGATGATCGGTCTTTCGCCTGGGACTCTTTGATGGAGGCCGAGGCTTTGGCAATCAAGGAGAAAAAGGGGATTCACGGCAAGCCTCCGGCGGAGGAGAAGATTCAAGATGTTTCAACAGATTCCAACCGTGCCAGAGTTCACCTCAGAACATTGTCTGGTAAGGGAAGAATCAATGGTGTTGTCGAGTTTGTTGTTAGTCCAAACAGGATCAAGGTTGTTTTACCTAGGGAAAATCTCTCTATTATCTTGGTTCTGGCTGGTTTGATGTCCGTGCCAAAGGAGTCAGCCATTTCCCAAAGAATACTGGCTTTCAACAACAAGCACGTTCTACAAAGAGACGTCCAAGTGGAGCTTTTTGACGTGGATAAGGTTGGTGGCTTCATTGGTAATTTGTATCTTCCTGGAACCAACTTGCCATACCAGGTTGGTTTAATCCAACAAGGTTTCGTGGGGATTCATGATAGTTCTGCTAGAAAGACAAAGTTTGAGGATGAGTTTTATGATGCTGAAGAGGAGGCACAGTCTAAGAGAATTGGTATCTGGACTAACTGGGATCCCGAGGAAGCTGAAAGGCAACTCCAGGAGCAAGAAGAGAAGAGACAGTTGAAGTACGAACAAAAGACTAACAAGAGCAAGATCCCTAGCGCATATGATTTTGAAGATGATCAAGAGGAAGATTTATCTCATTTGCCTGAATCGGTGAGAAAGTTGGTGATTAGCAGAAAGAAGTAAAAGCTCTGACATGGCTCTGATCTGAAGCTATTCAAGTTGTTACTCTAACTCGAGCATATATCTCGACTACTTAGTGGCACCCTTGTGGTTCGCAGAATGGTATTTCCTTCCTTTATAGGGAGGTCTGGCGGCCCCTTAAGCTCTTTTTTGAGGGAACTCCCATCTCCGGTTCCAGAAAGAAATGAGAAATAGAACGTTACGGTTTGGCGATATTTTGGGTATTGTAGTTACCGTTCCGCTTCTGGATTCAGCTCAAGCATCTTTGACTGAATCAGAACAGAGACGCAATTATTTGTATTTGGAATATTGTGTGGAATGCATGACGGCTAAATATTGCGCGGTGCACTCATTCAGTGAAAGAACAGCGAGAAGCTCAAATGCGACAGCTACAGCATAAGCAAGCTGGCCACTGGTCCCCAAATTCTTTCTACAGAATTTTGTCCTCAAGTGTTTTTATTATAGACATTGTAACTTTTCTATGTACAGTAGAACCTAGCGGAGTTCATTTTAGTCAGAATCTATTTTCTGGACTTTTTGGACTTCCTGTTTTTGGTGGAAGGGCTTTGGCCCAGAACAAATTGCAGGACGTCATCAACAGACTTATGGCTCACGTCGGAACCAGCACTGCCCTTCTTAGAGCCCTTAGGTTGGTGACTCTTTGAGGCCTCCTCTTTACTCTTTTCGAGGGATTGTTGCTTCTTAACCTTGGCCTCAAATTCCAAGTAGTGGGCCATTTGATGTTTCAAAGTACCAACTTGCTTGGTCAAGTAGTGGTTAGCACTGGCAAACTTCTCCAAAATACTGTGAGAATGTTCTGAATTCTTCAAAGATTGAGCCAAGTCACCAGAGTAAGTCTGCAAATAGGCTAAACGGAACTTCAGGAAGCCCAAAGCATAAGAGTCACCAGATTGCAACTTCTCACACAACTCAATCAACTTGTTCAATAATTGAATGGCACACTTAATGTAGCCATGGTCTTGCAACAAAGTAACAACATCACCAAAGATATTTGGAATTGAGATGTGACTGTTGGCAAAAACGGAGGTGAAGATCTGAGTAGCTCTACCGTAAACCTTCAAAGCGTTATAGATGTTACCACTTTCAGTTTCAAAGTAACCCAAATTCAAGTAGGCAATGATTGTCTCATGTGAGTCCAAACCAAACACTCTTTCAGCAAGTACTACAGCTCTGCGAGCCATTAAAGTAGCCTCAGTCTTCATCTCCAGATCTCTGTAGACTTGAGCCAATGAGGTGTATACTCTTTGAACTTCTGGATGCACCTGACCGTAGGTTTGCTCAAAAATAGTGATTGCTTCAGTGATCAAAGCAACACCTTCATTTTTCTTCTCAGACTCAGAGCTAGCAGCCAGTAAACGACCAGTTTCGAAGTACTGTTCACCAGTAGTAGCACGAGGTACAGAGCTTTTGATAATTGGTGCCAATGAAACATCCTCAGGTGAGAAGACATTTTCTCTAGTCACTGATGGGGAAGATTGTCTCTTACTCTTCTTTTCCTTAGCAGCCAGAGCTTGGGCTCTCTCAAAGTCAGCGGTAGTGAAATAATAATCACGCTGAATCCATTGGATACCAAACTTACGGGCAATCTCTCTTTGCAACTGAACTCGACCTATTGACTCTGCCCAGTTCTCTGGCAGCTTGGTTCTGTAGCGAAGTTGGACAGTCTTCTCGACCAATTCTCTCACAGAAGCTGGGTTCAGCTTAGTGAATTGCAAATCCTTGTCTGAGTAGAAACCATTGTTATGAACTTCTGCAACAGGGGACTCGTTGAAATTGGTGCCCAGCAAAGCGTTATGAAAGTGTGCGATCAACGATGGAACTAATTCAACTGGTAGAGTGGCGGAGAAAGATCTTAGAACATGCTTAGCAGCACGAGTGATCAATTCTTGGTTGACAACAGCCAGGAGCTGCTCGTAGAGCTTTGATGGTGTAATCAAACTGGCTAACTCTTCCTTGACTTCAGCCTCATCTTCATCAGAGCGGTTCACATTTTCAGAAGCTGCAGTTGGGGTGTACTTCTCACCCTTTTCTTGTGCTTCAATCAACTTCTTCTCCTCAGAAGCTTTGTGAGCTTCAACTCTGGCATTAAACCTCTTGGTGACCTCCTCATGGTGAACAAAAGCTTCAGCTTCTAGAGCCTTTGCCTTCTCAATCTTGGATTCCAAGACTTTGGCGATCTCACCCAAGTATCTAACGTTGATACCAGCCTTGTGCAACAATGAGGTCAGATGAGTACCATCAATTGGAACAATGTTCAGTGATTCATCAAACTGTTCGATGAACTTTGGAATCAACTCAGCCTTAATGAACTTAGACAAGTCACGAACATTAGCATCTTCCTTACCACCAGTTTGGAATGCATCGACAGAGAATAGCAACTTGCTCTGATCAACATCAATCTCTGGCAGTTTTTCACCCTCCTTGACTGGGGCACTCAAGTCGATGCCCTTAGCCTTAGCCTCAGCAGTGAGGAGTTCGTTAGTCTTATGAGACCACCACTTTTGGACAGCTTCTAGACGGATGACGGTTTGTCTGTGTGGGTAACTGCTATCGGAGTTTGGCTTGTAGTGTTCTTCAACAAATTCAATATCTAATGGAGTAGCATTGTACAAGTCGATCAAGTACTTGCGCTTATCGGTACCAACCATACCCTTCACATCAGGACTAGTGACCAATTCGACATTTTCTTCACCGATAGTTTCCTTTTTGAAGTGCAAGACTTCCCTGTAGGTCTCTAAGGATTCAACAAAGTCTTTGCTAGACTTGATAGTGCCGTCATTCTCATCACGACCATAGTTGATCTGAGTCAAGGGTTCACCATCTGCTTGTTCAAGTTCACCTGTTTCCTCATTCTTAACCTCAATTGGCTCGGAGGAGGCAAACAAACCTGGGACTGGAGTTTGACATACAATTCTCTTACCAGCATAGTCGACAATAGTTGTCATCAAAGTGTAGATGCCCTTGGACTCAATTCTGTTCAAGTAGTTCAATGAGTTCAAATCTTGGTTAGAGGCAGCTCTAGCAGCGTCGTCACCACCCTTCTCTGTATAAGAGCCAGAGTCGACAGCATAAGAGTAGAAAACACCGTTGTGTAGGTAGATTTGAGCTGCCGGATCATCAGTTGGTTGCATTGGGGCAACGGCTCCACTGAAGATATCTAAGGCCCCCTTAACACTTTGTGTGGTAAACTCGAAAGCGCTCTTGGCCAATAAACGTTCACAGACAATCTTCTCTTGGAAATTTTTACCTGGGAACTCTCTCAAAGATTGGATCTCATCGTTGAAGTCTCTAGAAGCAAAGCTCTCAGCAAACTGCTGTCTACCAAAATCGGCAGTAACAACGCCTGGCTTGGTAATCCATGGGTAGGACAAGAACGTGGTTTGTGGCTTCAAAAAAGTAACTGGGTCCAACTTGGTTAGCTTCTCAGTGTTTTGTTTGATCTGAGGAAGGAAACCCTTAGAGGCCTCCGATAGCAGGCCATACAAGGTAAAACAAGAATGAGAAGCTGGTTCCCTTGGTAATGGGTCAAATCTCACCCTCGATGACCTGTTAACATAAAAGCCAGAAGTTGTACCAGTGATTTGCAAGATTTCACTTTCAATAGTCTGAACCTCGATGTAGACCAAGTGTCCCTTCACTTTGTAGTTCAACGGGACTGGGTTCCAAGCACTCAAAGACAGGCCACGAATAGCTGGGGTAGTAATTTGAGATGGAGTGGTAAAGTTGGATGGCAAATTCTTGAAGTACGATTCGAAAATTGAGGCGACAGCGGCTTGTTCTTCGTCAGTTGGCTTTGGAGGAGCCTTCTTCTCAGCAGTCTTTTCACCATCTCCAGTAGATTCAGAGGAGACAGTGGAGGCTGGAACCTCCTCCACTTGGGTTTTAGAAATATCTGCCAACTCTAACTCATCAAACTTGGAGATACCGCTGTTGATAGAGAACAGTTCACCTTCATGGGCTGCAGCTAGGGCTCTGACTGCAATCAAATGCTCGGTGATACTCTTGAAAGTGTACGCCTTTGGCTTAGCGTCAAAGCTCAATGTAGTCTGCTTGTCGGAAACTACAAGGTCGCTTAGTGGCGTCTGCTCGTCCACTTTCTGGCCTTCGTGTTCCAACTGGAAGGACGTGACATGCTGAACCTGTTTGGAGAAGCCGAAAGCGCCATATACATCGGCCGCGAGATCGGTTCTGAACAAGCTGAGCTCAAGCGGAGCGGCACCAGCGTTGATGCTACTGACGTTCACGCGGACAGATAGCGCTTCGTCAGACATTGTGGCGGAGAGGTGATGTGATGGTTTGGGTTTGGTTAGTGGATGAGATTTGGGAATTTTCAACGCCCATTATTTTTTGTGCTAGTCAGTCATTTTTGGGTTTGGTCGGTCGTTCTCTGTGCGTGGTGAAAGTCCGATCAAAGTCCGACAGTGCCGTGACAATAGTGGACAAATGTGAGGGTGCCCGAGAGGGATATAGGGATAATTTAGGTGGACAGTGAAGTTACATGGGACTGAAGCTTCTTTGGAAAGAACGTTAAAGCTTAGTTTTTGAAATTGCATATATAGCAAATTGTTGAATCTGACCACCGTCTTCAAGATCGTTTACAAGAAAATTGACACGAGAATCACAAAAACTGGCCCACCGACTCCAATCCATCTTCAATACCTACAGTTCATAATCATGCTAGTTTATTTACTCGTACTGCTGTTAGACGACTGAGTTTAGTTCCACAACGGGAAAAAAACGTACCGATTCAGCACCAGCCAGTAACACATCATCATTGTATCAGATCTATAAGCCAGACTAGTACATTGCGCATCGTGAATCGAACATGTCTAGTTGTAAAGTCCCAAACTCTTACGAACGTCCCTGCGAACTTGTCTTTCGAACTCTGCTTTGTCATCTCTCCACAGTTTACAGGCATCAATGTTAGCACCACTCTCAATGTTCGGTTCACTGAGCATGCTCATCACACTGAGTAGGATCTTTTCAACGTTCTGCACTGGAGACCATCTCTCTTCTGCTCTTTCGTACTGGTGTGGATCATCGCCTGGCGGATGCAGGATAGATATACACACCTCACCATTGCTGTAAATGTTTGGATGCAGGATAGATGGCGTAAACACTAGCTTCGGCGGGGAAAGAGGGTAGTCTGTAGGAAAAGTGAGTCTGGCCGGGAACACACCATTTTCATAAGGCGTGTCTTTCGGACCCTCCAGGAGGCAGTCCCATACGAACAGGTTGTCCTCTTCGACTGGGCCAGCCACGATTCCCTCAGGAGCATCCTTGGTGAGCTGCTGGTACTCCTTTAGTAGACGACGCTGGGCTGTGTTGGATCTCGGTGGCATGGTGCGATGCTGGGCAGCGGTGATGTTGGCGGAGCTTTATTTTGCCCATAACATTCTCACAATTTGAGGAGTTTTGGCCAAATATCAAAACTCTCGGTACGGGCAGTAGTGTGCCCAAATCAAGGAATTTTCGCGTTGAGTGAGTTTGTCACCTTTTGACACATTTCGTGCAGATTTGTTCTAAAGCGAGGGATTTTGGGTTGCTGAGATTGAGCTGTTCGTCTTTAGTGGTTTAAGAAAGGGTGAATGCAGTAGAAAAGAGCACTAAAGTCAGATAATACTCAACGTAGGCTGTGCCTAGGCGGCCTTTGTTTGGTTATAGTTGAGTTCAATAGCTAAGATTTGTATCTTAGCATCCTTAAAAGCCCTCTTAAAGTGCCGAAGCCGGGGTATTCTAAGTTATATTCTCTTTGCCTCTCCTTCTGCGTTGCCCCTTGATAGCAGCTATAAGGTTGTTCAATGACCATTATTCATCTGGGCCAGAAGGTTGGCTGTGTGAACTGTGTCCGTGGCCACAGGGCCGTGGAGTGCAGCCACTTGAACAAATTTCTCTTTGGGACGGGAAAGAGAGGCCGCCCCTCTTCCTCAAACAAGGATAAGAGCAAAGAGACATTCAGGTTCAGAATTGACCAAAATCCAGATACAATCGTAAATGACCCCAACTACATGGTGCCCAACAAGCAAGGTATAATGCAGAAGTATCACCGTATAATTTTGAAGGATGATGTTCCAGGCTGTGTGTTCAAAGTTTCAACGCATGGGACCTTTATGGTGGAGCGCAAGGCATCTCCGGAAGAGACAGCTGACTTCATGGCTAGCCAGGCGTACAAGCTCAACTTGATGACTCAATTCCCTGAAGATGCCCATATTGGAACAGATTCTCCTCCCCCAAATCGGAAAAGAAAGACAATGGCGTCTAGTCCTGATAGTCCAGTCGTTTCAAGAAACTCATCAGTTTTTTCAAACAAAGCGGACGAATTGGCATCTCCAGTCAGAGACAGAACAGAAAGCCCAGATAAGGGTTACCATCGGCCCAAGAAGAAAGCCTGTAAGTCAACATACATGTTTTCCGACGATGAGTTAAGTGATATTGAAGAGACTGCAAATGATTACAGCTCTAGGTTTATCTTCATGACTCGTGCTGAAATTGGGAAGGAGATCAGAGACCAGTTTTACAACCAGAAAGAGAAGGTCTACCAGCGAATTGCATGGGAACGCTTTTCCACAACCGATGGCAATCCAGCTCAGGTCTTCTCTAATCTTTCTACTAATTGGTCGTTTGATAAATTTGCATGTTATGTGTATTCGGACCCCAATAGTGGAAGCAAGGAGCCGAGAAGACCAACGAGTGGAGTTTAAAAAATGGGGTACGCTAAGCTACCCTAGTTTTTAAAAGTGCTCAAAACTGGCCTAGAAAAGTTGTTCCCAGATGGAACCTCTTGGAGATACTGTTGGAGTACTTGGTGGATCTGTTGTTTTCTTTTCTTCCGACGACTATGTTCAAGTTTATTTCTACTCTCTATTTGTTATTATTTACTACTCGTATGTCCTACACTAGCTCTACAGGTGAAACCCGGCTTGTTTGTTTATGAATTCATTGTTCAATTAGCAATTACTATTGTACCACGTAACTGAATAGTATCATTGGTATGGTCTGCTAAATACTTCTTTAGTTTACTACTTACAGTGGCTCACAAAGTGAATACATACACAAAGCAATTGGTGACTTCCACGAGTTGAGCTACAAGGATACATGGAAGGTGTAGCTTTGAGTCTTAATTCCCAATTAGACATACTATTCTTATCTGTCAAAATCACGTGCTGATACCAACAGAAAAGCTCCAAACTTTTGCCCTTCAAAACAGCAAAACAAAGCCAACCTCAACAAGACGAAGACTACATCAACCATGAAGGACCAGTGCCAACTCATCGGTCCTATTTCAATATTCTTCCAGCTTCTTCTAGGGCTCATTATACTTGCGTCATTGGTGTTGAAACGTCAGTATGAAGTGCCCAAGCGGCCAATACGCACCTGGTTCCTAGACATCTCAAAACAGCTCATTGGTGCACTCATAATTCATTTTCTAAACCTTGCAATGTCATTGAAATACAAGGACTTGTTTGACGATGATGATCCAATGGGAGACAACGAATGTAACTGGTACTTTATCAATTTGTTCATGGACTCCACCGTTGGTGTGCTCATTTTATATGTGAACCTAATACTGCTGTACAGACTGATACCACACAAGATCAAGAGCGAGGCTACCCTGCTGCCGCACTCAGATGCTGAAACAGAGAGACCTGTTCATGATGAACCCTTTGGGCACAGTTTGGCAATCTTTTTGGGAGCAATTGTTTCTATGAAGTTAATCATTTACTTGATATTGCTCAGCTTTGACTCCATAATCATCACATTTTCAGAATTCTTAGACCTGATCGGTGATTCTAATCTCAAGGTGTTCATAATCATGTTTTTGTCCCCTATCTGCCTGAACCTACTCCAGTTCATTATTGTTGACAACATTATCAAGCTCATGAGATTGAGATACTGAGATGCACCCTTTAGTCGCTACACAAAAGAAAACTGACACGCATACTCTATTCTGCATTAACGAACATTTCATGAACAACATTGTAGGTGTTAAAGCTCATACCGGAAGTCCTTTGACAGAACCATCATGTACTTGCTCTTTCTGGTTAGGACAGACATAACCTTTCTATGAACCACTGGTATTTTCACTGATAGCAACTTTCCTCTACTTCACTAAACAACATATCATACTCTTTCACTATTGGTAGATTTGTCCAGCTTCTCGTACTCATCAGGAATGAAAGAAAGATACCAACAAGCGATCCACATTCGGGCTCCCACCAAGCAGTTGATGTTCCTTTTTGATATCCCTAACCTTCTAACATGTCCCACAAACTTATTTTTAATTGCATCTGACGTGTCATTCAAAGTAGGTTGCACTTAACGCGTTAAATCACTGGTATCAGTCCCAGTTCTGCCTAGAATCACGGGATAACTTCGAGTGTGTCAGCACTAGATTACAAAGTTTGTGCATTTGGGTAATATTATGACGAACTCTAAAGTACTGGCCCAAGTCAGTGCACAAGGAATCAAAGTGAGCCTTATATCAATAACATCAAGAAACAAAGAAGATGAAGCTCATGTTGCTTTACTTCAATCGTCTTGAAATAGCTCTATGAGAAGAGGAACCCTCAAGAAACTAGATGGCACAAAACGCTTTATGAAAAGCGCACTGATTGTAAGAAGCTCAGTAATCTGGCTCTCTACTGTGAACTCATCAAATCGACAGAAATTGATACAATGCTCCTTACTTTTTCTTATATATCAATGACTGCTGCATTGGAGAGGGTAGGTCCACTAGCTTAGCCTATTACCAGTATAATCTCGGAACACCTTTGGTCCCAGATTGATCTTACAAAGACTTGACACTCAAAGAAGACTCAATCATTGAATATGGGATTCTCCACTTGCGTGTCTTTACCAATGTAATTTGGATTATATAAGCCGAGGCTCTTTCATTCTTCATTCTTTCAACAGTTGGAGAAATGCACGGAATGATGTTGGCTTTAGCGCTGTCAAAACATCTTCCAAAGTGCCTCTGATCCGTCAAAAAGAGCGTCGACAGCTTCAGAAGTTTTCTATTAGCAAACCTTTACTGGACTTGAAATGCCTTCGATCTCCGATCTCCTGGCAAACATTGCCAACTACACTCACCATAGAGCTTACCCGCTCAACTCGATCTGGCCGCCATTCAGACGTTCTGCTGTGATGATCATCCTCTTCGTGGGAAAATATGGCGAGCTTCGGGTACTCTTGACTAAGCGCTCACGCCAGTTTAACAATTTTTCAGGCCATGTGTCTTTACCTGGTGGTAAGGCTGACGATGAACACGAAACTGACTGGGAAATGGCACGCAGAGAGTGCTTTGAGGAGATCGGTTTCCCATATGATGCTGAACTAAACAACCAGGGACTAAAGCTAACTCCTCTGACCACCATGCCATGTTATTTGTCTAGAACATTTCTCAGTGTGAAGCCAACAGTGGGCGTACTGACACATTTGGACAAAACCAGAGAGTTTGACCAGATCAAGCAGCTGAAGCTGTTATTAAATCCAGGAGAGACCTCTTCCATATTCAGCATCCCACTTTTGGATTTGATAGACCAGAACCACAAACAGGAGTACTTGAAGTGTTCAAACAGAATTTACAAATGGGGTAAGATCCAGTGGCCATTGAAACATTACTACTATCCAACCCAATCTGACAATGATGTTGAATGGCTAGATGATATTGCGGATCTCAGCTCAGACGATGATGAATTCATTGATGACTTAAAAGAACACAATGACAGGGATATTAAGGATTTATGGGGGCTGACAGCTCAGATCTTATATGATCTAGCCAATATCAGTGTCAACAAACTTAACATCAACCACATTGGGAACGAAAACCTCATTTATGGGCTCACGGAGTTCGGTGGCCAGATGCTGGACCGAAAGAGATCAACCTGGGAATCTGGAATGATTGTCGACCAAAAGGGAAGAAGTTATGAAGAAGTTCTTCCCCAACATATCTTCAAACGAGTTGCTCAAGAGTTCAAGATGTGATTGAAAGCCCAACTATTTATTATATTTATCACTTTTTAACGAATGCTTATGATTACGCGTTGAACAACCTTCAAGAGCTATGGAACTCTTCAGAAACCTATGTTCTTGGATCGATCAGTTAAATCGGGAAGTTATACATACTTAATCGGGTTACCCGTCAAATAATAATATTCTCGGGATTTTGTCGCCAGCACTCTAAATGAAAAACAAAACAAAACAATAGGCCACACAACAAAGGAAAGACAACTCTTTTCCAATCAATTGGAGCACATCACAACTTCGATTTGACAGTAATCTAAAGTTACAGAGAGAAATCAAATAACCCACTTACTACTGTCAGCTTTTTCTTGCTATTGACCCGTTGATTCAGGGTGTCATTTTCTAAGCCCCGATAACATTCCATTCAAAGTCAAGGGATTGAATACACTCGATACACCAGTCAATATGTCAGAAGAGCAAGAAGCCATTATTCCTACGACAGAGCAGAATTTTGTCGTTGATGAACCCAAAACTGCCAAAGTTGAATCTTTGACAGAGGCTAATGGTACTTCTATGAACGAGGAGGCGACTAATGGGAACAAGGTAGGTCCAGCGACGCCTGGTTCACAAGAGACAGAGGCCATCAACGAGCCGCATGCTCGTCCGGTGGATGAAGAACAAGAGGATGTTGCTGATTCAGAACAGACTGGCTCGCTTCCTCTTGTCATACCGAAGATCACCACCTCCTCTGAGACTGACCCGATTACTCCTACCAAGTCACATTCACAACCGTTGCCATTCCCTGCTGGTAGACACTCCAGAACTGCATCCATTATTTCCAATGCCTCTGTATCCTCCCGTAATACCACTCACATCTCTTTTGTTAAGACATTTATCACGAGAGTAACTGAACACAAGGATGTCAAGAAGTTGGAACCATTACTTGAGTCTGCTAAGAAGACACTTAACAAATTAAACGAAGACGGATTTGATACCATGACGGTGTTTGAGACACTGAGACTGGCTATTGATAGTAAAGTTGTTGATGTTGTTGTTTTAGCTTTGGACTGTTTTGCCAAAATTTTTACTTTCCAGTTATTTGAGCCAATCACTGTGCCTAGATCTAAGACCAAAGTTTTTCCTGTCTCCAACGATCCTGATGAACAGCAAGATGTCAACAATAACTCTACATCTTCAGAGTTGATTGATGCTGCTGTCGAAACGATTGCCAGCAGCTTTGATGGCGAGGGCACTGATCCTAAGATTGAAGTGCAAGCTGTTAGGGCTCTGTTAGCAGCTGTTTTGAACGAACAGTTCCCTCCGCATGGTCAAACACTACTGAGAGCTGTGAGACAGATCTATAACATCTTCATTTTGTCTCTATCACCTATCAATCAGGGTATTGCGCAGGCCAGTTTGACACAGATTGTCAACGTCGTCTTTGAGAAGGTAGAGAAAATTCCAAACTTGAGGCTGTCAAGTCTGTCTGCACTTCCATCTAGTACTGGAATCAGAAAGAGTTCAACATCACTACCAATCGATGACTCTCAATCTGCGATCAACTCCTCTATCCCAGACGAAGAGCTTGAGACTTCCACTGAGCAAGTACCACTAACATTACAGAATTTGAACGACTTGAATACAGAGCAGGAAAAAATTATGGACCAAGATGATAGTCTTGATGAGAGTGAAACTGATTTGATTATCAAGGACGCCTTTTTACTTTTTAGAGCCATGTGCAGGCTCTCAACCAAGAGCCTGGAGAATGATTCTTTGGATATGAGATCGCACTCTGTTCGGTCCAAATTGATATCCCTTCACATCATTCACTCTATGGTCAAGGAGCACATCGACATCTTCACCTCAAATAGTGTCAAGATTAAGTCAGCTAAAGAACCAATTAAGTTTTCCGATGCCATCAGACAGTATCTGTGTTTGACAATTGCCAGAAATGCTGCGTCTTCAATCGCTCCTGTTTTTGAAACAACTCTTGAAATCTTTTGGCTGATTGTCTCAAACTTGAGATCTCAGTTTAAGAAAGAGATTCCTGTGTTTTTGAATGAGATTTACTTCCCAGTAGCTGAGTTGAAGACTTCCACCGCTCATCAAAAAAGGTACTTTTTGGTGATTGTTCAGAGGCTAAGTAACGATCCTAGAGCTTTGATTGAGTTTTACTTGAACTATGACTGTGACTCCAACCAAGACAACATCGTCGAGAAATTAATTGATCATTTGACCAAATTGGCCTTGACAAAAGTGGAGATTTCGCCAAAGCAACTGTCTGCATATCGCGATGACTCCCACAAGTCCATTGCGACTTACAACTTGTCACAACTGCCTATGCTATCCATCTCTAAGTTGGCTTCAGCAAAGGACACTGGCTCATTACCATTTCCAGTGGAGTATGCTTTGAAAATTACTTCGTTGAATTGTATTGTGGGCATTTTAAGATCTTTGAACTCTTGGGCCCAGAAGGGCCTTCCTCAAGAATTTGGCCACGCCAGAACATCATCGATGGCCAATCTCCAAGCAAGAAAGAGATCCAGTACCGTTGGCTCTGGCAATCAAACCCCATTAAATGGAGCGAATGGTTCCATTGATGAGATTGATGACCCAGAAGAATTCAACAACTTGAAGCAGCGTAAGACTGCCTTACAGGAGGGCATCAGACAATTCAACTTCAAGCCTAAGAAGGGTATCAGCACTTTGATCAAGGGTGGGTTTATTGAGAATGACTCACCTGCTGCTATTTCCAAGTTTTTGCTTGAACAACCTGGCTTGGACAAGACCCAAATCGGCGAATATTTGGGAGATGGTAACCAACATAACATTGAGATCATGCATGCCTTTGTTGACTCCATGGAGTTCAAGTCTCTCTCCTTTGTTGATGCGATGAGGGTGTTTTTGCAGAGCTTTAGACTCCCTGGCGAAGCACAAAAGATCGATCGTTTCATGTTAAAGTTTGCTGAGAGATATATCGACGGAAATCCAGGTACCTTTGCCACTGCTGATACAGCATATATTTTGGCTTACTCTGTGATTATGCTGAACACTGATCAGTACTCGAGCAGCGTCAAGAACAGAATGACTGTTGATGATTTCATTAAGAACAACAGAGGTATCAACGATAATCAGGACCTGAGCCCTGAGTTCCTAACTGATGTTTTCAATGAGATTGCCAATGAAGAGATCATCTTGAAATCTGAGCAACACGCCGCTCTATTGGCTGGTGATAACAGCGTTCTGACAGGCCAGCAGTCCTTTGGTTTTTTCAATGGTAACAGGGAGATCAATAGACAGGCTTACAACCAAGCTACCAGGGAAATCTCTAACAAGACCGAGAAGCTGTTCAAGACTCTGGGTAAGAGTAAAAGTGCCAAAGATGTCTATTACTCTGCGTCCCACATCGAACACGTCAAGTCGATCTTTGACACTTTATGGATGTCATTTTTGGCTGTCTTGACTATGCCTTTCAAAGACCTTGATGACGAGGAGACTATCAAGACCTGTTTGGAAGGCTTGAGACTCTCTGTCAGTATCGCTGCAATTTTTGATTTGGATGATGCTAGAACGTCCTTCATTGGTGCCTTGGTTCAATTTACCAACTTGGGCAATGTCAAGGAGTTGAAACGAAAGAATATTGAGGCTGTTGTCTTGTTGTTGAAGATTGCTGAAGTGTATGGTGACAATTTGAAGGAATCATGGAAGGACATTCTTACTGTCATTTCTCAAATTGAGAGATTGCAGCTTATTGCCCAGGGTGTCGAGGCTGATGTCTTACCTGATGTGGTGAATGCCAGGGTTCACAGAACTTCTCTAGACAGTCAACGCCCAGCTCAGAACAATGGGTTTTTCTTCGGATTCGGAAAAAAGATAACTTTGACAGAACAAGCCCAAACTAATCATCAGAACCAACATCTGGACCCAGAGATTGGGACTCTACTGTTGAGTACTGATGTAGTTGTGTTGATTGACAAGATCTTCACCCAATCAGCCCTGTTGAATGCACATGGTATTATTGACTTTATTACTGCACTGACTGAGGTTGCCAACGAGGAGATTGAGTCTTCTTTGGAGAGTACTACACCAAGGACCTTCTCCTTGCAAAAAGTGATTGACGTCTGCTATTACAATATGAGTCGTATCAGATTGGAGTGGTCTCCTATCTGGGCTGTTTTTGCGAGCTGTTTCAACAACATTGGTACCAAACACAACCTTGCCATTGTTTTCTTTGCCCTTGACTCCCTAAGACAATTGAGTACGAGGTTTCTGGACATTGAAGAACTGACTGGTTTCAAGTTCCAAGAGGAATTTTTGAAACCTTTCTTTCACATTTTAAAAAGTTACAACGACCAACAAGTCACAGAAATGGTTTTGAGCAGTCTGGGGAATTTAATTCAACTAAAAGGTTCCAAGATCAAGTCCGGTTGGAAATCTATCTTTGCTGTGTTGAGCTACACCGCCAAAGACTCTAACCAAGTAACCGTGGAGAAGACTTATGAGATTGTGGATGCCATTTACAGAGACTACTCTAATGTTATCTTCAGCATCGATGATGCGTTTAGCGAGTTTGTCAATGTCTTCAAAGAGTTGGCAATGAATGCCAAGTATCAAAAGATTAGCCTTCATACTTTGCAAAAACTGAAGGTGATCATCTCTAAGATTGCTGGTTTGACATTTGATGAGAATGATGAGCTGAAACATCTTGCAAACAAAGACATTTTCAAAGAGTTTTGGTACCCCGCCCTATCCAGTTTCAACGAAGTGATCATGAAGGGTGAAGATTTGGAGATCAGATCCAAGGCGTTAAACTTGTTGTTTGACTTGTTGGTTCAATTTGGTAGGCTGTTTGACGAGAAATTCTGGGATAAGATTTGTGTTAACCTGCTGTTCCCAATATTTGGTGTTCTAAGCAGACACTGGGAGATCAACCAGTTCAACAGCCATGATGATTTGTCTGTTTGGCTATCAACCACATTGATCCAGGCATTGAGGAACATGATTGCTTTATTCACACATTACTTCAGCGTGCTCTCTAAGATGCTTGATGGGTTCTTGGGCCTGTTGATATCTTGTATTTGCCAGGAGAACGACACAATTGCCAGAATTGGGAGATCATGTTTACAGCAGTTGATCACCCAGAATATGAAAAACTTCACAGATGAACACTGGGAGAAGATTGTTGAGGCTTTTGAAAAGTTATTCGATTTGACGACACCAAAGGAATTGGTTGAAGCGGACCCATCATCTCAAAGTAAAGAGAATGGGGAGTTTAATGGTATTGATTTTGGGAACGAGCACAGTAAGGGCTTTTCCAAGGCTAAGGTCAAAGACACTATTGTCATTAAGTGTATTTTGCAGTTGTTGATGATTGAAACCTTGAGTGAACTGTTTGAAGATGATCAGTTTTACGACTTGGTGACCTATCAGTGCTTGCACAGAATGACATCACTGTTAGAGCAGTCGTTTAGATTCGCCAGAGGTTTCAACGACAATTACGAGCTGAGACACCGATTATGGGACGCTGGGATTGTGGAGAAGTTACCGAACTTGTTGAAACAGGAGTCATCTGCAGCAGCAGTATTCATCAATGTAAACTTTCACATTTACTCTGACCATAACAAGGTTGCGACCAAAGAGAAAGAGATGATTAGCACCAGTTTGATACCAATGTGTGTCTCCATTGTGGAGAGATATGTTCAATTGGACGATAACACACAGCAAAGGAACGTTGTTACATGGCGACCAGTGGTTGTTGAGATCCTCCAAGGATACTGTGAACTGGAGCAAGGTGACTTCAGTAAAAATGTTCCACATGTTTACAGCTTGGTACTGGACATCTTAGATAAAAGTGTACCAGCTGAGCTCAGAACTGCTCTCAAGGCATTTCTAGCTCGCATTGGTGACGTGTACATTGAACCAGAGGTATGAGAGAAAATCCATTTGTTAAGTTTATAAATCATGTAGAAAAGGGAATATCAGGATGGGCCAAAATTATATACACTTCTGCTTATACAGTCTGTATATCTACGTGCTGAAGTTTACGCCAAGGTACTGCCTAAAGATCGTGATGAAATTTACTCGCGAGTGTTGACTCTTTCGTCGACGCTGAAAAATTTGTGGGCGAAAAAAAAGCTTTTGTTGAAAAAGTGAAAAATTCTTTTGAAAAGGTTTCAGAAACTTTACACCGAAGTTATCCCAAAAGATGAGTGTATGTTTGTCTGTAATGGGTTGGTGCTAATCAGTGCTGCCTTATGGTTGGCTTGTTGCTCCAAAATAGCTGATTTTAAAGGCTGGGTGTGCAATTTTGCGGGGTGTATGATAAAGGCAACCAATGGTTATAGCCCTTCATATTGCTACAGTCACTTGTCACTATGAAACAACAAAATTTGCCCAAACAATTTTGTGAAGAACCAAAAGTACTAACAAGCTGCTTGCAGAACCCATTTGACTTACTAGGTAACGACGTCGAAGACGCTTCCATCGTTCCAGTTGTCCCAAAGGAGGTTGTCAAGAAGACTACCACCTCTAAGAAGGCTGATGCCCCACCAGCCTCTGCTGACCCAACCAAGGCCAAGGGTGGTAAGAAGCCAGTTGTTGGTAACGAGGCTGCTTTGAAGGACAAGGCTGCCGGCAGATCTGCCAACAGAAACCAGAAGGTTGACGAGAAGGCTTCGCAAAGAAAGTCAAAGCCAAGAACTGACCGTCAGGCCAGATCCTTCAAGACCGACTCCGAGAAGAAGGTCAAGCAAGCCGGCTGGACTGCTGACGGTGAGTCTGAGTTGGCTGCCGAGACTGCTCCAACTGTCTCAGTTGCTGAAGACGGTGAGGAGGCCCCAATTGTCTCTGAGGAGCCAAAGGAGGCCAAGAAGTCCTACGCTGACTACTTGGCTGAGCAAGCTGCTAACGCTGCCAAGCCAGCTGCTGTTGCTAGAGCCATTGAGGGTGTCAATGAAGATGACATTATCGTCAAGACCCAAGAGTCTTTCATTGAGGCTACCAAGACCAAGAACGCCAGAGCCAAGGCCCAAAAGACTAAGACCTTCTTTGAGTTTGAAGCTTTAACTCCAGAGCAAGCTCCAAGAGACAACAGAGCTCCAAGTGACAGCAGAGCTCCAAGAGGTGGCCGTGCTCCAGCCAGAGGTGGTAAGAGCACCCGTGCTCCAAAGGACACCAAGCCAAAGGGTCCACAATTCAACGAGTCCAACTTCCCATCTTTGTAAATGGCAAGTGCGACTAGGACTCATCCTCCTCTCTAGTTTTTTAAGGTTAGGGATATATAATCTTCTCTTCTACAAAACAAAATAGTATGTTCATGAAATGCATGGGAATAAATAACTTGTAGCTATTACTTATCCAGAAGAATAGCCTTCTTATGGAGTACTCTGGATCGTGTACAAGCCATGGGGTGTGTTGGTTCACACCTTTTGAGCCAGAAGTAATCAGTGTAAACCCAGTCTTCTTCCACTTTCCAGGTTTCGTCAAGCCATTTGAAATTAACATTGCTGAATGGCACCTTATCAACTGCGTAATTACCGACATTCTGCAAGTTTGTGAAAGCACCACGCTCAAAGGGGAACAATGCATTGTGAAAACCAGTCACGATGGGGATAATACGTCGTTGATTGTGTCTAATTTGGAACTGAATAATCTTGTGGTTCTCCTTGAGCGAGTTTACGATCACAAAATCTCCCAAAGGATCATGAGTATCCAAAAGTATCATTTGTTTGAAGAATTTGAAACGTCGTAGCAAGAGTAGAGTGGCAATGAACCAATCAGAGTTGATGTTGGTCATAATGACTGTGTTAATGAGAACAACCAGACGTAAGTCCAAAAGTTTCCAACGTATCAGGAGGATATAAAGTGGAGACAAGATCATCAGGTAGTTCATAACGTTGAATTGCACTTGTAGATGTTTGTTTAATCTTTGGAACTTGATGAGTAGGTTGTTCAAGCAAACCATAATCTCATGAATTGTGGGGCTATCGTGGTAGATGTCCAAATAGATTGAATTGACAAAAAAATTGAGGTTGCAGTAGAAGAATGTCAGTAAAAGAGGCATAAGATGATAGCCTAACCGCCAGTTGTAAAGCAGGACGTAGAGCACAATCTTGACAAATATGTGGTAGTAAGTTGTGGAAACACTCAGTATAAAACTGAGAATGGCGTCCAGCACTAACATAAGCGGAAAAGCTTTGAACAACAGAGCCTGAACTCGCTCATCAGACTCAGACTCCACTGCAAGCTGGGTCGGTGCGAAGTTGGCTATCATTTGTTGAAGGTCGGTCTGGTAGTTGGCAGTGATTTGATTTGATTTGGTTATATATATAATTTTTTTTTTTTTTTTTTCATACTTCTGTTTCCTTTGCTGTTGTCCTTTCTATGTTGCCACCCGGAATTCCGTAATGATCCAATCATAAACTTTGTAGACTTTTGAGCTGTTGATGTCTCCACACTCAACGACAATTATGGCGAGCCCCATTTCCTGCACTGAATGTCGTCGCAGGAAGATTCGCTGTAACAAACAGCAACCACAGTGCTCATGCTGTACCAAAAAGGGCATACGTTGTGCATATCCAGCTACTTTCCGTTCGATCCACGTCGATCGTATCGAAAAGCCCAGCACTACCACAACGAAGGAAAATGGACACAATGATATCAGCCGATTCCAGGACAAAATTAGAGAGCTGGAGGCCAAACTGACTATCAGCGAGGATCTGATTTCTATTTTTGACAGTAATGGTGCTCTAACAACAGCAACTATGGATGAGGCCAGATCCAAGTATTATGGAGCAAGCAGCATCGCATGTTTAGAAAACCCCAATATGAGTGCCTTGGGATATGCAAGGCAGAACAAGAGCGTTGTCTCTGAGAAAAAGAGCCTGCCAAGTTTGGTCGATGACCCAGGGAAGAATATGATCTTGATCCGAACATTTGTGGAGGAGTTCTTTGATCCAAGAAAGTACAGCTATCTTAATGACATGTTCGACCGTGACGAAATGCTGGCTTTTATAGACGAGTATGAAACGATTACCGAGTGGAGGCATGATGAACAGGTGATGACGTTACAGGTGATTTTGCTTGATGTGTTGAAGGGCTCTTTAAACCCTAAGTTTGGGCCTCCAAGAGTAGAGTGGTTACCACAGAAGACGACGGAGGTGCTGACTAGTTACTACGAACTTTCCAAGGTCCAGACAACGGAGACTATAGGCCTTATAAAAACACAAATTGTTTTGATGAACTATTTCCATTACTGTTTTGATTACGACAAAGCGTGGAAGATGCTATTTCAAATCGTGTCAAATTGTTACTCTGTTGGTCTCCATATCACACAGGGCTATCTGTGGCTCAAGATCAACTTTTTTGAGGCAATAATGTGCTCGCTTTCTTCACGGCCTTCGGTTCTACATAATAACCTGACACGAAGAGATTTGCCTGTGAATGATGGGAATGTCGGTGAGCTTGAGTTCATTGAACTACTGCGTCTTAAGAACGACTTCTACGTTGGTCGTTACATTCACAACAAGCCCGTCTCAATTACTGAAGTAATGGCTCTGGACCTTAAGTTCGACATATTTTCGACCTTCCTGCAGCAGAAGTTGTCCTCTGACCTGAAGCTTATTGAGAAGGAACGGATTCGTTATCTATTGTTAATGCTCACATGCTTTCATATGAATCTACACTATGAGACGTTTGAACATTATCACCAAAGTGATAAGAAGCTCCTGAAGCTTTTAACAGAGTTCATGGACATTCTCAACAGTTTTGTGGCACCCGATACTTTGCATTCTCTGAAAGACACGCTCTCTCTGCTAGAATGTATGTTCCTTCGTTTCATGCTCTTGTTTCTAAAGTATGTTCACCACAAAGCTGTCAAAACTATGCTCCACAACGACCCTACAGACCGTGGTGACATTAAAAAGCTGACAGAATTACAACAAAAACTTCTCAAACTCCGCAAAGAGAATCAATCCTATATCAACGAGCGTGTGGTTAATGTGTTTGACACAATAGTAACCATGCCGATTGGTGATCTGTCTTCAAACGCTTTGTCACCCACTCTGTCCGGGCCCTACCTTGACACTGATAATGTTCAGGAGTTTTTGGAGACAACTAGTGATGCTGACAGAGTCATACACAATCTGCTGGATATACCTTCGCACCTGTTTCTGGAAGACTCTATGTTTGCGCAGAGTGACACATAGAACCTTCTATCAAGTTCCATCGTGATGGTGATGACGTGATGACGTAGTACTTACGTAATTGAAAATTCTCTGCTCTCTATCAATTTCTTGCGGAGAGTTGGTGACTTTTCCCGAGTCCCGAGACCCAAATGAGACTAGTCTCCGAGACCCGAAACTGCCCGCTGGTCGAGTCACAGCCACGGGTTTAGTGGATGACGGAGTGACAAAATATCCCAAAAACCACAACACCGAATTTTCCACTTCCATTTGAACTACAAAACCTCAAATAATTTCTCTAAGAACGCTGATAACGCGTGTATCCAATCGCACCCCCCAGCTTACGAAGCAGAAGGAACACACCCCACGTACTTCATACACGTTGGCTCGCTCTCCACACTAGACACCGACGCGTTTTGTACTAGAGATCTTTACTGATAAGCCTCAAGAACTCATAACAATGACCCCACCACCACCACCACCAACAACAACAACAACGACAATAACAAAAACCAACGCGTCTCCGGACTCGCTGCAGCCAACATCGCCATTCTCACAAAAGTCAGTCATACTGTCGTCTTCGGTGTCCCAAAACAACTCCCCAGACTTCATTACTTCAGCCACCTACAAGAAGCCGACGACAAAACACGTAACCTCGTTGTCGACATCTTCCCCAGCAGGGATTGCTATTGCGAGCCAGGTCACACCAAAGAGACTTGCTGATATGCTCACGGTGACTGGTCCTTTGGCAATCAGACATATTACTTCAAACCTATCAAAACAACTACAAGGGTTTGAAAAGTTGTCACTTTCGAAACAGAGAAGATTGATTATGAGCAGTCTCAACCTCGGTTGCGAAGAGTACTCGATCGTCTTTGAGAAAATTGGCTGGGGACAATGGTCTGCTAAGAAGGTGGACGAGAAAAACTTTGCCGCTGAAAGAGACGCGATGAAGGTGGCAAATGCTAAGATGAAGGATGATGACCACAAGGACAAGGCAACTACAGTGGCAGCCTCTGCCAGTCAGGCCAGAAGAGAGTCCATTACGAGAAACAAGTACGAGGCCGATCAACATGACAAGTTCTTGAAGCCAAAGATGGAGATCAATAACGACTACGCAATTTTGTCTGATGACGAGGATGAAGAGGCAAGCTCAGACTTCTACGAAGATGAAGAGGAGGACGATGGTGTCTTCAAGTTTGAAGATGAAGAGGCGATTCCTCCATTGAAGTTGACGTCAAGATTGATTTCACCCCCAGTTGGCTCGTCAGTTTCGTCCTCAAGAAGACAGTCTAGAGGGGGTATAACCAAGCCTGTTTTCAAGACCAAGAGATCCAACTCGCAGACACCAACTTCGCCTGATTTACTCTACTATCGTGCTTCAAACAAGACAAGTATCAACAGAAGACACAGCTCGATAAGGTCCACGCTAGACACACCGAGAGATCAGGAAATGGACCTAGGAAGTGACACCGACGAGGAAGATTGGGCCTCAATGGGTGCATCCAAGCTACTTACCTCAGGAAACAACAGCAGTGTAAACATCAGTGTTGGTGGCAAGTCAAAAGAGGTGCAGGAACTCGAGAAACAAGGTGGCTTGAAGCAGGATGAACAGGATGCTGCGTTTGCCTTGGTTGGTTTGAGATCGGTTTGAGATCGATTGGTGATCTCGCTTAATTTTATTTTGTATCTTTTCAATTCTCTATATTCAACTGTTTTAGTTTCCATTATATATCTTAATAATAGTTTGTTCTTTATACTAGTGTAGAATTATCATTGTTACATTGTAATCAAATACTGCAAATTATATTTAACTATAAAAGACTAAAACAAAGACTCAACATCTAACAGATATCAAGCAGATTATTTCTTACCAGCCTTTTGGGCAGCCTTGGTGACCTTACCAGCCTTGTCGGACTTCTCGACAGACTTGATGACACCAACAGCAACGGTTTGTCTCATATCTCTGACAGCGAATCTACCCAAT
>PPLZ03000034.1:0-93528 GCA_003706705.3 Barnettozyma populi
CCTCAAGCAAGGCGGACTTGTTCTTGGGAGTCATTCTGCTATCAGTTAAGATATCACTAAACCATCGTGGAATATCCTGGTGGGCTTTTCTATTGGCTGTCTGCTGAATCGAAAGCAAAACTGCGTGCGAACTGTTCAAGTTTTCTGGCAATCTGATCAGCATGTTGAATTTCTTGAAATTCTCTGCGGTTACTGAATTGAACTCAGTAGTGCTAAACTGCACATCAATCACAAAGGTCTTGCTTTTCTGATTCAATTTTAGATCACCCGAGGTGGACTTTACAGCAGTCACGGTTGCACTTTTGAGATCCTTTAATCCAATCTTCTCAAATTCATCATCGGTGTTTGATTCTCTCTCTTGAACCTCCGCAAGAAGAACGGTATCTGAGTTCTTGATAGAATTCCAGGCCTCCACATCACTTGAGGACATATTACCAAGTTCAATCTGTATCTGACATTCCCATGTTAAGCTGTAGTTAGAAGCATGTGTTCTTGATGAAGTCTCCACAAGGGAATCCTGAATGTTAACTCTCACAGCATACTTGCTACTACCTTGGATTTTGTTGCTTCCCTTACGCATCTCGAAACGGTGAAGTGTACGCGCAACATGATCTTTGATGGTCTGAAAACTGATATCTCTTTGGTTGAAAAACTCTCTTATGACACAATCTTCAATGGAGAAATAGTCCGCATGTCCTCTTGGAAGTCCATGTAAAGTGTTGCAAATGGTACTAATGTTAGGAAAGCAGTCGCTCCTGGAAAGAATCTCAAATTGTGTCATTGTTTCGGTAAGAAACTGAACCAGGGTACGAACCATTGCATTATTGTTCGATATAACGGGCACCTGGAGAGCTTCTAGAACTTCCTTGATGTGGTCACTGCTCTCCTTATTCAACAGTTTTTCCATGAGACTACTATCATCAAAGATTGATTCATTTCCAAACATAAAGCTCTCAAATTTACCACCATCAGGAAACTTCTGGTAAAGAGTGCTTTGGAATTTCGATACTCTGGCATTACGAATGGATTCGATCTCTTTATCAGTGAGCACAGTGCCAGTGAAGACATTAATTGGTAGGTTCAGGAAGAGCTTCAAGGTGTTCAGTGCATTTAGAAAGCTTCGGTCATTAATAGACTTCATCTCCGCGCAAATTATTATATGGTGGTATTTCAAGAGGGTACTGATGAACTTTCTTGATGATTTCTGGGACACTAATGTGGTAAAGAGGCATACAATTTGAGTCAAGTAAACAACAGCTTCACCAGAAGTATCCTGAATTTGTGTAAACTCCTTCAACAAATCAGGAACCCAATTAGTTAGCAGCTCCATAACTGCTTTCGGCTTACCTTTCAATTGTGCCAGCTTTTGATGTTCAGTTTCGTATTGATTCTTTAACCCAAACTCCTCAGTTGTTCGTGACTCAATGAACTTAAGGATACCAGCATCCCAAGCAAGGATTGAAAACAGTGGAAATATTGCAGTTATAGTGGCAGGATTTCGACAGTTGAGTATCAATGACATGATCGCCTTGACAATTGCGGTTTTGGTTCTGAAACTAGATATTTTTTTCTGATGCATCTGTATCAACCTGACCAAGAAATACTGAAGCTTTTCAGAGCTATCGAATTGAATCGTAACACCACCATCGTATACGATCATTGAAAGCAGCAGTGCAGTCCCAAGAGTGTAATGATCATTTGATTTGTTGGAAAAGTGGTTCCATACTTGATCTTTAAAGATGGTTGGGTCACTGTGGTACTTGGTGTTTTGAACCCATTGGTACTCTTCTAACAGATCGAAAAGCTTTTCAAGCGATTTGACAGTAAACTTCGAGCCGCCATGTAAGAGCAGCTTGTCTATCTGTGACTCAAATGGAGACATGGCCTTGATAATCCTGAGATGAATATTCAAGGAGGTTTTTAGCTAAGCAGGTAAAGATGTCCTAGTGCCTGTGTATTGTTACCGTTTTTTTTTTTTTTTTTCCAACAAGCCTTGGTAAGAACATTCCCCTCAACAATAAATAGGTCGAGATTTCCAACAGTCGCTTGATTCGTGACAAGCACTAACGTTGAAAACACACATATGCAGCATCATATGGTTGCCTTGCGTGTTCAATAGCACCAGCAGACGTGATTCAAACCTCTCTATATAATATCGTAAGATATGTAGACAGTAGTGAGTTTATCTACGCTGATCAAATAAATACTCTCAGCCATGTTTAACATTTGATATATTTTATATATATAGCACCGAAAGTATTTGACAATGATGTGTTTGGATGAAAGTGATCTATCGCTCCTGATACCTGGAGACAATATCTCCAGAGCTATTTCTCTCAATAGCTCATTGAGATCGAAATCACTGGCCAAATATGTTGCAGTCTCTGTATTAGTGTGTCATTAGACTTAATGGTTTACATTAGTGGTGACAAAGACGGGGATAAAGTAGACTCGCAACTCCTCAGTATCAAGGCCTGATGGGACTCTGCCAGATATTTTTCTCTGAACAGGGTCATTGATAGTTTTACAGTACCAGTACCGATGGCATCTTCAGCGCAATTAAGTTCTTTCCTTTGATCACTCATTACGTGAGTTTTATATATTTCTTTTAAGAATCAGACTCAAAAACAGTAGGAGCCACTTGAACCAATGCAGTGATAAACCGGTCATTTAAGGTGAACCGCAGGACAATTAAGTTGATAACTAACGCCTACTATCATTCCTTTCGTGCACAGCTTTCGTGCACAGTGGCGAGATTGGTGGCCATCCATTAAGTAGCTCGGAAGCATGAGGCTCTCTCAGCTGTTCTTAAGTTTTTCTAAAAAGACTGCATCAACAGGTAAGGACTCAGCTATAGCTAAATTCTTGTGCTTATACGCATAAATCGGTGGACCCATCACTGAAGTTGTATGTGCAGTGGTTCTTGGGGTCAATAATTCCAGTTGCGAGATTCATTTATATTTCCTAAATGTGAGAAAACTTTAACAAGTCTAGAGCAATAAGAATGCAATCACCCTGATTCCAAACGTTATAGACCCACGCTGTTGACAGCACTAGTCACGGGAGACAGTTTGTGTCCAGGGTGACAGCTTCACCGGGTAACCTTATTGCCTTGACGAAATGGGTTAATTCCGGGTATAATGTTGTGAATACTACCGGAATTCACGAATGTGTTTCCTCATCGCCTAAAATTTTTCCTGAGAGTGAAAAAATTTGATGTCAAAACGAGCTATAACACAAAAGTTGAGTACATCGCCTTGTTAGAAGCTAGAGAACCCATTTGTTTTCAAGCTACTCTTTTTTCCAAGACACACCCAACACATATCATACAATGAACAGAGGTAGAGGTGGCTCAAGAGGTGGATTTGGTAGTCGTGGTGGCTTCGGTGGTGGTCGTGGTGGTTTCGGCAGACCATCAGCCCCACAAGGTCCACCAGACTCCGTGCTAGAAGTTGGTGCCTTCGTACATGCCGTTGAAGGTGATATTTTCTGTCGCTCCATAAATACCAAGATTCCA
This sequence comes from Barnettozyma populi, assembly GCA_003706705.3. Classification (NCBI taxonomy): domain Eukaryota; kingdom Fungi; phylum Ascomycota; class Saccharomycetes; order Phaffomycetales; family Phaffomycetaceae; genus Barnettozyma; species Barnettozyma populi. The sequence continues at coordinate 3,518 of PPLZ03000034.1, forward strand.
TACTTCAATGCTCCAATCTTTTTGGAGAACAAGACCCAGGTTGGTAAGATTGATGAGATTCTTGGTCCTTTGAACGAAGTTTTCTTCACCATTAAGCCTTCTGAGGGTGTACAGGCCTCTTCTTTCAAGGATGGAGACAAATTCTTCATTGCTCCAGACAAGCTGTTACCGATTGAGAGATTTTTGCCAAAGCCAAAGGTTGCTGGGGCAAAGCCAGCCAAGAAGAAAAGTTCAAGAGGTGCTCTAGGAGGTGGCTTCGGTGGTGCCCGTGGTGGTGCCCGCGGTGGTGCCAGAGGTGGTTTTGGCGGTGCTAGAGGTGGCTCAAGAGGTGGCTTCGGTGGTGCCAGAGGTGGCTCGAGAGGCGGTTTCGGTGGTTCCAGAGGCGGTTCCAGAGGTGGTTTCGGTGGAAGTTTTGGTGGTAGAGGTGGCTCAAGAGGTGGTTTTGGTGGGTCAAGAGGTAGAGGCAGATTCTAGACATAGATCTGTTTCTTCTGAGCATCCAGTGCAATTTATCAAAGCCTTAAATAGAGCTTTGCCTTGCAACATTTCTCTCATGTACAATATTAAAATTTGGTATCTATTATGTCTTTCTATGTACACAGTGATCTATTTCTTGATCAGCTTCAATGGGTGTGTTCCTGGTTTCAGGTCACAAGCTTCAAAAATAGAGCTGCGTAGTTCACTAAGGCCTTGCCTTTTTGGGAACCTCTTATTGGTGTCAGAACTGGTGAAGATCAAGTTAGGTTCACTAGGCAAGTCAAAAATGCCAGATTCTTTCAAAATCTTTTCCACGATCTTGAACGACCTCAATTTATCAACCTTGGTGAATACAAGCTCGAAAGGCACACCACTCTTAGTCAAAAACTCTATCAACGAGTAGTCGTTCTGATCAAACCCCTCAGCTGCAGATATGAGTAGATACACTCTCCGCAGTTCCTTTCTTCTACGAAGATATTCAAGAACCTGTTTTCCTTGCTCCTTAGTGCCCCTAATACCGTAACCTGGAGTATCTATCAGTCTGAATCTTTTACCAATGTTGAAGCAGTTCATTGATTGGGTAAATCCCGCTGTTTTAGAAGCAAAGGCAAATTCGCTGGCTTTCTTGGTGGAAACTTGTGTTAGAAGTGAGTTGAGAAGGGTTGACTTGCCCACATTGGCCTTTCCTAGGAACACAATCTCCGGTAATCCAATGCTCTTTGACACAGAGGTCTTCTTGAGTATGTCTATGACGGGAAGCTCGCCGTCTGAATCCAAGTCTTCGACCGGTTTCTTCTCTAGCTCCCGCTCTATCTCCATTCTTTCTCTTTCACCAGGGATATCAAGGAACTTCATACTTGTCCATTCAAGCCTTACTTCAGTGGAATTAAAGAAGCCATTTATTTCTGCAATGGCTCCCTGCGTTTGTATTTCTTTGAATTTATTTCTGTACTTCTCATTTAACCATTCAGCAGTAAGGATTTCCTTCTTGACTGAAGTCCTATCACCATGCCTTTGCTCTCTCAAGCGTTTCTGCTCAGCTTCCTGAAGATTCGCTTTCTTTTGAGCTTGCACGGATTCAATGGAACGTCGGAGAAGGGTTGCTAGATCAGCACGTAGAGCTCGAGAGATGTGGAACAACCTTACGGCTTGAATACGGACCATCTGTAACAGTAGCGAAATCCTCAGCGAATGGCGCAAGAAGAGGGTTTTGAGCGAGCGTATTTTTTTTTGGTTTAATCACTGGAGAGGGAAAAAATCAAAATAAAGACCACGCTCAACAATAATCTCTTCTCCACTCGTCATTCATCTCGATTCAACATCAGCGCACAGAGTCATGTTCTTAAAACTTCTTTCGTACGTTGGAATTGTTCTAGGTTTTGTGTTTCTGACATTGGCCATTGCCTCTGGTCTTTATTATGTCTCTGAGTTGGTTGAGGAACATACAGTGCCTACAAAGAAGTTCCTTACCAGATGCATATATGGGATTATTGGTGTACACGTACTGCTTTTGATCTTTGATCGTTTTCCATGGCTTCTTACGCTGTTCTCCATTGGTACCCACCTCGTTTACTACCAGAACCTCAGAAAGTTTCCATTCATTAATCTCAAGGGTCCTGTTTTTATCACTAGTTGTGTGCTCGTTGTCATCAATCATTACCTGTGGTTCCAGCATTTCGATACACCAAAGATTCCAAATCCTCAGTTCAGACTGGATCCAGACTACAAGGCTCCAAAGATAGCCACTTTTGCTGAAGTGTCTTCGTTCTTCGGTATCTGCATTTGGTTCATCCCATTCGCCTTGTTTGTATCACTGAGTGCTTCGGAGAACGTTCTACCAACAATGAACAATCAATTTGGTGGGAACAGCTTTGATGATAGAAACGGAAAACATAAGAGAAACCAGGGTCTCGCTAAGGTTGTTGTTGGCGGTGTCCGAGACACAATCTACTCCATCACTCGTACTTTCGGGTACGAGCTTGACCCAGAACATGGGAGAATAATATAGAATGTATCATCTAATGAGATAGATGGCATTCAAGCTCGTTGAGAGGTAACGGCGTGCCATTAATCGATCAGTAATCTATTATTTTGTAGAAATGCTATCACATTCTCGAATTTGTCTGGCCACACTAAAAGATGTAAAAATAGAGCTAGACATTCCTTACATAGACAATTCCAAGCTCACATCTCATTACTTTACGGCAATGGTTCGCTTCGAAGATATATTTTGGTCTAATGACTACTCCATAGGCATCAATTCACTCTTGTCTAACCTGGAGGAAGGCCAAACTCAAGCACAGGAGGTTTTGAACTACTTCCAGAGTTACACTGAAGCTATTGATCAAAGCACCAACCTCCATCAAATTTCACAACATCAGTTCAAATATTTAGACTCTGTTACATCTGGTGTTAAAAGCGAGCAGCAGAAAGCTTTCAGCCTAATCTTTGACGACAGAACTGAGTCCGAGGTGGGATCCATTGATGATCTGGTTAGGTCCCAGGCAGAGAGAATCAAGGAGCTCTCACTAAACCAACAAAAGATTAGATCAGAACTAGAAAGTAATGTGGTTATTGTGCTTGAGGATTTTATTGAAGATTTGAAAGCATTTCAGCGTGATATTAAACGGGACCTTAATAGTGCCTTGAAGGACTACAATAAGTCTATCCATCGCGCCCTCACACTAAAGACGAGGTTCGAAACAAAGGCCAGGGCTCTTGAGGATATACCGACACTGTCGAGTACCACTGAAGCAGTTGCGCTACCTCCTGAAACGAATCTCCTTTTGAAAATAAATGATGGTCCTGAGGAGGACCCTAGGAGCTATGAAGATCCTGCGTTCAAGTTCCCTTTGAGAATTGGCGATGTCACGGTGGAGAGTGTGGATGAGCTGAGCAACTTACTAGCTGCAATGATTGCTGATATTCCTGTGAAACGAAGACTGATCCCACTTCCTGGTATCAACAACGAGTATTTCAAAAGTGAAGATTTTACAACGTGGGTCAAGTCATACTTTCATAAAGAGGACACTACTAGCAAAATCGAAAGATTGGGTCAAGATCTAATCTCATTGGGGTTAATCAGCAACTGGAACAAACTATCACCTAATCAGTTTGTCTCAGAATCGGGTTATTATTACGAATTCACTGATCTTGCCAGATATTCTGCAAAGTTTGAGGACGATATTGAAGAGGACCTATTATTTCAGGATGCACAAATACAACACAGCTCTAACTCAGTTGTCAATATTACGACACAACAGGTGTGGAATGGTCTAAAGAGTAAGTTTGTCCCCACTACAAATACTGTTGTATTTAAACAACAGCTGGAACAATTGCGAAGTTCATGTTTCGAATCCGTCAGCCAGAGCATGGATCTTAGATTGGACTTGGAATCTAAGATATCACTATTCTCTAAACGAGCAGCAGTTTTTCAAGCTAATAGGATCATACTGATTCGCAGACTGAACAAGCTCTTCAATGAGAAGGTCATAGAGCAGCAGTCATCACATATTTCACAGCTCGAAACCATCCACCAGTTCATCAACAAGTATGACACTGAGAATGTTGAAGTAGAGTTGCTAAGTACTGCTCTTAGAAAGGAGAGTGGATGGTATTGGCCAAAGTCTGATGTCAAATTTGTTGACTATTCGAACAGATCCACCACTATTGGATTGTTTGATACTGATCTTGTTAACCTTGATGTCGATAATAAGCAGGCTGACTACAAACTGAAGTCAGTGCCTCTTTTTGTGTATATAATACTTTCAAGATTGAACCAAGAGGATAATGTTGGCCCTTGTTGGGTATCTGATCTCGACTTGGAGATTGCACATAAGATCAAAAAAACTGTCTTTCAACAGATATTTAATCTTGCTAGTTCCCATGAAGCCACTGATGTGAAGATACAGTCAGTTGTTGATCTTATTTTCAAGAGGTTTGAGACTCCTCAGATTGTTAACTTCCTGAAGCTATGGCTTCTGGAGCTGCCAGATAGCGTTCTACCCTTTACTGTCTATGATTCGTTACTTCATCTTTATGAGAATGATGACGAGAGCGATGCTAAGGTTCATATAATTGGCTCAATTCCAAGGCAAAATTTGGCAACGTTACTGTTTGTTGTATCACATCTTCAGTCAGCGCTTTCCTCTCCTGAACAGGAGTTGACCACCCCAGGTTCTATACCACTGACTCACCTACTGATACGTCCATCTACCACTAAAGCCAGTTGCGCCAATATATCGGACTCTTGGGCTCTACAGAAGCTGCTGAAGGACCTTTTCAACAAGAGCTTCCAGAATGCTTTGTACAAAAAGCTTGAGTCTTTGGAAACGTATCATGTTGCGAAACTCAAAAGAGCTGAGAATTCAATGAAAGCTTACAAGACTCACCAAAGAAACCCATCGGAGCTTGCATCTCTACAGCAACCAGTCGCTGCATCTAGATCTCCCTCAATGGTAACTCATCTCACACCAGAAGGTTTGAAGCCTTTCAAAACAAAATCACCAATGTTGACACCATCTGCATCTTCTCCTGTTGACTCTCCAATCAGGTCAAGAAGCAACTCCGCCACCATTTCATTGAAGCCAAACCTTTTGTCTTCATCTAATTTGAAGAGACCCTCTGAAAATCTGAGTAAAAGAAACAGCAGAGCATTGGATACTAAGAGTAATATTATCTTTACAGAAGGCAATAACGGAATCGAGAAACACTCAGACGTTGACTCCAATGACGCATCAAACGTCGAAGTTGCGCCTATTTACAACGAAGTAGCAGCAAAGACACTTTGACTGAAGCTGTATACATAGTTAACATAAAGCTTGAGCAGACATCTTACGTGCCACGATCCAGTATATAGGCTTCTAATTAGGAATTGGGACAAAACGCGACAAAATGGCGAACTTTTCGTGTCGCAAAAGCAAACGTAAACAACGAATCCTCTCACCAATCACTCTAGCCTCTGGCCCAATGACAAGACTGTTGTTTGATACCCTAAAGTTACTTGTTCTCAGTGGACCTGAGCTTGAAGATGAAGAACTAGATCGTGTGGAGACAACTTTGAAGGAGAATAATGCACATTATACACTCATGTCCATTTATGATACCATCACCCCAGAGGAGCTTGTTGAAGGCGAGTATACTCATATTGTTTCCAACATGGCTAGCTTCAAACTGTACGGTTTCACGCAGGAAAACCTCATTCCTGTCGTAACAGCAGCTTTCGTCTTCAAGACTGTGGAGAAAGGCAGTCAACCAAGCATTAGACCCTTTTCTCCAGATCCGTTGCATGTCTTGAAAGATATACATATCTGCATTGGTGGTTTGCCTGACTCAGACAAGGAAGCCGTGTTTAATGGTGTGAGGGCATTGGGTGGTAGTTGCTCTGAGAAGTTGAATAAGTTTGTCACACACTTGATATCTATGGACCCAGATGAGGACTGCTGTATAGCGGTGAACTCCATCAAGAACTATGATATCAAGATCGTGATGCCGCATTGGATTAGCGACTGTTTGAAGACAAGAAAGAGACTAGATGAGACACCATATCTATTGAAGGACGATATCTCTTCTGAAGAACAAGTGGCAACGGTCAGAGAATTGAACGTGGTCAAGAAGCACTACGGAGAGGTACAGGCACAGAAACAATTCCTCAAGGAAAAGGTCTTCTACATTGGAGATGATCTTGGACTATCTCCTGATTACAGTGATCTTATCAAAGACCTGATTACATACTCGGGTGGTATCATTGTCTTTCGGGTTGAAGACGCTAAGAACTACGTTGGTCAGTACCGTGATGGTGAAGAATACTTATATGCCTCGAGAAATGGTTACAACGTTGGCAACATAAATTGGGTTTTTTGGATGATAGAATTTCAAAAGTGGATTTCACCAACCGAGAAGTTGCTGCACTACCCTTTTGTTCGTGGCGGCTTACCTGACATGAAGAATAGTGTCATTTCCTCCACAAACTATTCAGGCGATGCAAGACTTTATATCCTTCAGCTGTGTAAAGCCATTGGTGCCAGATTTACGCCCTCTTTGACAACGGAGAATACACATTTGATTGCAGCGAACTCTAAGGGCAGGAAGTATGAGTATTCTCTGAAGTGGGGCCAGAAAGTGGTGAATCATCTTTGGTTGGAGGACATGTATCAAAAGTGGAGATATCTCAATCCGGATCATCCAAGATATTCGCACTATCCACGAACAATCACCCTAAACGGTATTGTTGGTAACGCTTCTTTGGACCCCGAGGTCTTGAAGAGGTTCTATGAAGATGATTTTGGGGATATCAGTACGCATATCGTTGAAGATTCAATTGGGGATGGTACATCGTATGCGCTTGACAGCCAGAACAGGAAGAGCCAAGGCGGAACTGAAGAGAACATCGTAGATTTGGACAGCGTGAAGTCTGTCGCACAACAGCCACAAGGCTTGATCCAAACAATAAATCAGGAGCGAGATGAGGAACCTCAATCTCAGACAACAAGCAAAGCATCTGAGGTTACAAAGGCTCATACTGTGAAGAATACTTCTCCAGAGTTAATGAAACCAGCAGAACTCCCTGCAACGAAAAGGGTGAGTATTACTGTCCCTATAGGAGAAAACAAGAGAAAAGAAACCCCACCAAAAACAGTGTATGAGACCACAGCTACTACTCCATTGCGTATAGGTAATGGTCGTAAGGCAAAGGACAAGGCCGCTGCCAAGCTGCATGAAAGCATTGAAGAACTGAATTTTTTTCAAAAACAGCACAAATCAAAAGAGATACCACTCCTTCCTGATGAAGAGATAGAGAAAAGAAAGAGAATAGATGCCGAGAAGCTGGACAAAGAGAAGAGAAAGTCTAAATCTTTCGAACACAAAGATGATATTGAGAGCTCCCAGCCAAAGAAGAAATCAAAAATTTCCTCCTCTCAAGGGGCTCATTCAAAGGTGTATCATATAGAGGCCATCACTACCGGTTGTGATCTTGAATACAGCAAGGCTGATGTGGGAATTTTGTCCAGCCTAGGAATTCACATCCACAAGGAGTTCAAGAGAAACGTTAATACCATAATCTCTCCTAAATTCATGAGAACGGAGAAATTCTTGACAGGTTTTAGCTATAGATTGGAACACGTTATCACACCTCTATTTATCAAGGACGTTTTGGAAACCTTCAAAGAGTTCTCAGGTGACCTGTCTCAATTACCTCAGGTTTCTCTGTACACTTTGGATAAAAAGAATAATGTATCTGTCAGGGCGTTGACTGATTTGACACTTGATAAGCTCCTTGATAAATGTCAGAGAAGAACTGACTCTAATAGCCCTCTTTTCGAAGGTTTCACATTCAATGTCACAACTAAGGTCCCAGGTGGTGTGGCCACTGTTACCAAGATCCTCAAAGCTCATGGTGCTGACAATGTCCACGCTGTGAAAGCACTAAAGGATATGAAGACTATGAAGGTCTTCAAGAAAAGTAACCGAAAGGAAGTTGGGATTCTTTTCGTTTGCAGCAGATCTGATAAGAGCTTCTTTGAGAGGGCAAAGGAGTTGTTGACTGACGAAGCCTATGGATCACAACCAAGCAAAATCGTTGACTGGAACTGGGTTGTGGAAAGTATTTTCAACATGGACACCACACGTAAACAAAACGTTCTTTTTGAGGTATAGGTGCAGTTTTTTCTACAGAAATAATCGATTTTCCCTCTCGATAGTCCTTTTTGACTGTGTAGGTGTGTAGGGAGTTTATGATGTTGCGTCCCCTACCGGTTTGTGTACCAGAAGTAGTTCGAAAAACATGGAGATACAGGAATTAGCTTGAGAAACAAAGATTAAAAACCTCAGACACCCCCAGTTGCGTAAGGCATCTTTTATATTAGACAGCGCAATGAGTCAATCCGAATTCACAGATGAGCCGATTGATGATGAAACAGCTCCACTGAACCCAGCAGTGTCTGATAATGCTAGTGGTCTAAAAGAAGAAGGGCATGAGGATGCTCCTCTCGACAGTGACACTGGCAGTCTTCTAATTAACAAAGCCGATCTTAAAGAGTCAATTCCACTGCAAGGCAAAGAGCAGTTTAACTCAACTCGCTCCAAGACAGACCCAGACTTTCTATTTATCCACTCGAGGGTGAAGCAACCTCAGAAAGAGAGCGATGGCCAGAATGCATACATCTCCTATCTCATTGAGACAGAGTCGAACAACCCAGTCTTCGGGAGTGACAAGTTCATAGTGAGACGCCGTTTCAGTGACTTCCATTTTCTGCACAATGTTCTTCTTCATGACTTCCCAGCTTGTGCCCTTCCTCCACTACCAGACAAACAGAGATTGGAATATCTGAAAGGAGACAGATTCGGTAGTGAGTTCACTTTAAAAAGGGCTAGCTCTCTCAGCAGATTCCTTCAAAGAATCTCGTTGCACCCTATCCTAAAGAGGGCGAAGGTTTACCATGTTTTTCTGGAGAGTCACGATTGGAACTCGTACCGTGCCAGCATTAAAGTGAAGGGAGCAATTGGGGATGTGAGTTCTGCTACAGATGGCATTTCAGAAGTTTTCATTAATGCATTCAAATCAACAAGTGTTCAAAGTCCTGAGTTTGTGGAAATCAAAGAGCGTGCAGAGAAGTTGGATGAGAATATCAACAAGATTGATAGAGTCTTCAGTAAAGTGCTGAAACGTTATGGTGATCTGGAACAAGACTATTACGACTTTTCAACGCAGGTAAAGAGATTAGCTGAGTTGGAGCCAGAATTACAGATGCCTTTCTTGAACTTTAGCGATGGGCTGAACTCTTTAAGTTTAGGCTTCCAGTCACTGAAAGTATTCCTTGATACTGAGTACATTATTTCGTTGAAAGATTTGGAACATTATGTGGGTTCAATCAAAGCACTTTTGAAGCTTAAGGACCAGAAACAGATTGACTATGAAGCTCTCACAGGCTACTTGGACAAATCTATTAACGACAAAAGCACACTAATGTCCGGTGGTGGTTCAAACTTTTTTACCAATAAGTTTGAAGAGATAAGAGGTGTCAATCATGATCTTGCTCGGAAGCAGAAGATAAATAAGCTTGAATCTAGGATAGAGACCTTAACTAAGGGAGCCGAGGAGGCCAAGAGAGAGTTCGAAAGTTTTGAACAGCAGGCACTACATGAGATTCAGTACTTTGAAAAGATCAAAGCGGTTGAGTTGAAAGCTACTCTTGGTGATTTAGCTGAAAACAACATCAAGTTCTATCAAGACATGATTGAGAAGTGGAGCAAGATCGAGAAGGATCTATCTGGGTAGTGTATATTATTAATTAATGCAAGGTTTTGGATATTAACGAGATTCGTCTTCTTTTGGGACTGTAGACTAATGGAGAATGGGCCATCTGCAGAATATCATCGATTTCAGTGTTGGACTTATCGAGGATTGATTCGTCAACCGAATCGAAAATGTCTTCGTTCTTCGCGTACGAGTCAAGATGATCCTTTCCAAAAAGTTGAATGAATTCCTCCTCTGAAATATAGTTCCTCCATATGAGCTCAGGGAAAGATTCCGTGTTCAGGTTTCTGTTCTTCTTGTCTCTCGGTGTTGGAGCTCTGTGGTTCTCGCGAGTATAGAAATCTCTCAACATCAGGATAGCTTCTTTCCTCAGAAGACCGGGGCAGCTTGTGTAACTGTTATCAGGAAGTGTGCAATCCTTATTCACATGGAAAACACTCCCATTCCCACCGAATCTATCATTTCCACACCCAAAGTAGACGTTTCTTATCCCGATCTGCTTCAAGGCACTCCCACACATAACACAAGGCTCCACAGTGACATAAAGATCTATCTCTTTGAAGATATCTTCCGGTTTTTTTAGATGTGCCATTGCTTCATCATTGTCCTTAACTTTTAGAAGAATGTGATCAATTCCTCTGAACTCAGCATGATTTATCCCCGAAAGGGAATCATTGGTGTTGTTCATCCCATATGCGATCACTTTTCCATCGTAGACAAACACACAAGCTACCGGGACCTCTCCCCTAGCCAAGGCGTGATTTGCCAATCGGAGAGCATATTTCATAAATTTAACATGTCTAGAGAGTGGTTCACCCATTTTTCAATTCTGTCGTAACCTCCCCCAGCTGTAGTCCTCATATCTTTTACTGGTTCCATGATCCATATTTCGGGGGGGTTCCAGAACTTTCGCGAGCTCCTCGGAAAAAGGAAAATACGCCCTCGGGATTTACATTTATGTTTACGTGTTCTTTTGGAAGAGATTTGGTATAAAAAAGTGTCCAGAATTCAGTTTTCACCAATTCGCTCCACAAGATCAATTCAACACATCAAGAGATGAAGAACGAACGCTTCTTACTGCCATGTGCAGTGTTGTTCTATGCCCTGCTCCTAGTAGTAGGTCCACTATTCTCCCGCTCAGCTGGTGGTTTTGCCGTGGCTAGAGCCGAAGAGAATGGCACAGAGGGCTACGGTACTGTCATTGGTATCGATTTGGGTACCACTTACTCATGTGTGGCGGTTATGAAGAACGGTAAAACTGAAATTCTTGCCAACGAACAAGGTAACAGAATCACTCCATCATATGTTGCCTTCACCGATGAGGAAAGACTTGTCGGTGATGCTGCTAAGAACCAGGCTGCCACCAACCCAAAGAACACCATCTTCGACATCAAGCGTTTGATCGGTTTGAAGTTTAACGACAAGACTGTGCAAAGAGATATCAAACACCTCCCATTCAACGTCATCAACAGAAACGGTCAACCAGCTGTCGAGGTTACAGTTGGCGGTGAAGAAAAGGTTTACACTCCAGAAGAGATTTCTGGTATGATTTTGGGTAAGATGAAGTCCATTGCTGAGGATTACTTGGGTAAGAAGGTTACCAATGCCGTCGTTACGGTTCCAGCCTACTTCAACGATGCCCAAAAGCAAGCCACTAAGGATGCAGGTGCCATTGCCGGTCTAAATGTGCTAAGAATTGTCAACGAGCCAACTGCCGCTGCTATCGCCTACGGTTTGGACAAGGCTTCCAACGCTGAGTCTCAAATCATTGTCTACGATTTGGGTGGTGGTACCTTCGATGTCTCTTTGTTGACCATTGAAAATGGTGTCTTCGAAGTCTTGGCCACCTCTGGTGACACTCACTTGGGTGGTGAGGATTTCGACTTCAAGGTTGTTCGTCATTTGATTAAGGTCTTCAAGAAGAAGCACAACATTGACGTTACTGACAATATGAAGGCTATATCTAAGTTGAAGAGAGAAGTCGAGAAGGCTAAGAGAACTCTATCTTCTCAAATCTCTACCAGAATTGAGATTGATTCCTTCGTTGACGGTATCGACTTTTCCGAGACTTTGACCCGTGCCAAGTTTGAGGAACTAAACTTGGACTTGTTCAAGAAGACCTTGAAGCCAGTTGAGCAAGTTTTGAAGGATGCTGGTGTTAAGAAGACTGAGATCGACGATGTCGTTTTGGTTGGTGGTTCTACTAGAATCCCAAAGGTCCAAGAGCTATTGGAGGCTTACTTCGATGGTAAGAAGGTTTCCAAGTCGATAAACCCGGATGAAGCTGTTGCCTACGGTGCTGCTGTACAAGCAGGTGTGTTGTCCGGCGAGGAGGGTGTCGAAGACATTGTTCTACTAGACGTGAACCCATTAACCTTGGGTATTGAGACTTCCGGTGGTGTCATGACCACTTTGATCAAGAGAAACACCGCTATCCCAACCAAGAAGTCCCAGATTTTTTCGACCGCTGTTGACAACCAACCAACTGTGTTGATTCAAGTTTATGAAGGTGAGCGTACGATGGCCAAGGACAATAACAAATTGGGCAAGTTTGAGTTGACCAACATTCCACCAGCCCCAAGAGGTGTTCCACAAATCGAGGTCACTTTTGCTCTAGATGCTAATGGTTTGATCACTGTCAGTGCTGCTGACAAGGGTACTGGTAAGTCTGAATCCATCACTATCAAGAATGACCGTGGCCGTTTGTCCCAAGAGGAGATTGACCGTATGGTTGAGGATGCCGAGAAGTATGCTCAACAAGACAAGGAATTGAAGGAAAAGATTGAGGCTAAGAACCATTTGGAGAATTACGCCCACTCTTTGAAGGTCCAGGCAAACGATGAGAGCTCTCTTGGTGGTAAAATTGACGAAGAAGATAAGGAAACCTTGATTGAGGCCGCCAATGATGTTTTGGAATGGTTGGAGGATAATGAGGAATCTGCCACTAAGGAGGACTTTGATGAAAAGTTCGAGGGTTTGTCCCAGGTTGCTCACCCAATCACTCAAAAGTTATATGGTGCTGCCGGTAGTGCCGATGATGATGAAGATGATGAGGATGACGACTACTTTGACCACGATGAGTTGTGATTGTTGTGTCATGCATTGAGAAAAACTAAAAAAATTGAACTAATCCCCGTCATATATAGCTGTTGTAATGAATTTGATTTCCTATAGAATTAAAACTGGTAGATCAATGATCACTGATTGTACCGATAACTGACCAGTGTATCAACTTTATGACTATTAGTAGAGAAGGACCTGAAATTGACCTTTTCTGCATTGCTAATCTCTTTAGCATCTGAGTCTATCCATTCTGAGGGCACGCTCGCCGTGGCGTCAGCATACACGAGGACATTAAAGGTGTACGCGCCAGTCTCCAAAGCAGGCAAGAAAGTGACACTAGCAGTGATCTGCCTGATAATTGCTTGAATTTCCTTCTGTATCTCTTCTTGTGTTCTACTATTTGGGCTGCTCTCGGTTTGGTTGGGATCGCCAACAACCTGTACATCAAACTGCCACCTCTCCACAACATCTGCGGTATCCTTGTTCAGTATCACGAGCACAAACCGTGAAAGCTTGTCGCTGATAACCCACCTGTTCAGCTGTTGCATGATCTTGCGGATGTACGCCTTAATGTCGTCGTCACATGTTACAAGCAGGCTCAAGCCATACTTCTTCACCATAGTGAAGTCGTCTGCAGGATAAATGCCTCGTTGGTATAGAATGGAGTTCACAGCAAAGTCAAAGAATTCAGCCACAGTCTTTGATGAGCCTCTTAGAGATAGGTTGGACCTTGTCGGTGCTTTATCGGTCATTTGTGTTTGTGTTTGTGTGAGGTTGAGACCAGTTGACGCGGTGTGTTGTTTTTAATCCTGGTTTTGTTTTGATTTTCTTTATCACTGGTGCTTAGATACCAGCCAGGGCATAAAGGAACAGCCAAAATGGTAAGTCAAGCAGCCCATCCATCTGATATACGACACCTTGCTGACCGTCTCATAGCACAATGTTAAACGTCAGCACCTTTCAGTCGAAGCCCGCAAGCGCAAAGCGGTTAGGGAAGCCTCCCAGATTCAGCATTATAGAACACTAGCTGACTCTATACTCCTCAAGAAGGAATCGAAAACGTACAATGAAGAGGCATATAATCAAACGACAGCTCTCCTTGCACTAAATCCAGAGTTCTACACCGTCTGGAACTATCGCCGTGATATCATCACCCATTTCTTTCTGCCAAACAGTGATGAAAAGGCCGTATGTGGCCTGTTTGACAAAGAACTGATGTTCACATTACAGCAAATGAAAAACTTCCCTAAAGTGTATTGGTTATGGAATCACCGTGTATGGCTGCTAGAAAATTATCCTGCTGCCAATTGGGAGATTGAGCTGGGTATTGTTAACAAACTGCTCACTGCTGACTCGAGAAACTTTCATGGTTGGCATTACAGAAGATTCGTCATTGATAAAATGGAAAAGAAAATGGGGAAGAGTATGGCAACAGAGGAGTTCGAGTACACCACTTTCATGATCAACAGAGATTTCTCAAATTTCTCTGCATGGCACAATAGAACAAAGTTGATTCCAGTCTTGTTTCAGCAGAGGGCTCAGGGGTTCCAGAACAAGGTGGAGTTTCTGGAGAAAGAGCTGGTCCTGTTGCAGAATGCGATGTACACGGATGCAGAAGATCAAAGCTTCTGGGTGTATCTCCGTTGGTTGTTAACTGCGGACCTCTTTGTCAACGAGTTGGATCAAGAGAAGTATCTGGAGGTCTTGAGGGGTCAACTAAAGATTGTTTCCGACCTAAATCAATTGGAAAAGGATGACAATGGAGTGGATAACGTCTGGTGCTTGAAGACTATCGTTCAGATACAGCAGCTGATCATGTCGAAAGCCCAAATAGATGAGTTCACATCGGACGTTAAAGCATCTCTTTTGGTTCTGGCCCAGGTGGACTCACTACGGAAAAACATGTACTTATCCCAGCAACTGGTCTGACTTATTTTCATAACTCACTATACAGCCTCTTCTTCTGGTTACCCAACATGTATCTTCTTTCACCATTACTGAAGTCCCTCTCTGCGAAGTATTCATCCTTCTCCAATGCCTGAGGGTCCTGGTCTTTGAACCCACGCGCATAAGCGTAGAACATCTTGATCTCTAAGAACTTATCTTTCATATCTGGGAAAAATCCGGCCATGCTCGTGAAATTGAACTGGTCAATGTACAGATCCAGCAGACACAACAAAGATTCGTTCACCCAGTTGTTGTCACTGTGATACGTCTCCGCCCTCACTTTCAAGTCATGTTTCTTCAACTTGGATGCTATGATCAAACAACTCAAAGCAATGGAATGCACAGGGACCTTTAGCGCTATGTCAGTTTGAAAGGAGTCAATGGCTATAATCCATGCCAACAGGCTAACATTTTGGTCCACCTTGAGATCACGGGCAATCTTCACAAGGTATTCCTCGACATGATAACTGCGGAAATCGAAAGATATAGTCTCCAGGACCTTAAACTCCAGCCTCAAGATCCTTTTCCGGTACACGTCAGCTTGTTCTGGACTCATCACGACATTACGCACGTTGTTAGCCACCAGAACGATATCCCTGAGTTTTTTGATAGTGTCCTCGTTCTTCGAAGTGATAAATAAGGCTGTTATACCAATGTCGTGGTACGTCTGTGTATCGAATGTGTTGTGGAGGTAGTACCTCTGGTAATACACCATTGCACTCTCCAGACAGCGCATTGGAAACTTCAACGCAGTGACAATCTTGAGTAGGAAGACAAAAATTTGGTTTCGTCTCTGGTTGAACAGTGTGACGTTCGATATCGTGTGCTTGTGTGCCAGTTGGATCTGCTGGCGTGTGAGGTACGGACGCGAGAGTTGTACTGTCGATGTCAGTGATGCTGCAGACTGGTTCTCGCTCGGAGTTGTGGGCGTCGCTGGAGTTGCTGGAGACACCGCCACGATGTTGGTGTTGGTGTTGGTGTTCATGTTCGAGGTCGTGTTAGTTGTTTGAGGGCGCACATGCGCATTGGGTGGCACTGCTGGTCTTTTCGGAAGTTGATTCATTGTAAGGTAAGCTTTGTGTCGTTCTTGTGTGTCGTACTCAGACACTAGTTTTGGTTGTTTGGTTGTTGATGGTGCTAGACTTTTTCCTCCTTATGAAATTAAATTCTCTACTGTTGATGATGGTGGCAGGTTTTTTTTTTCTTCCCAATATTTATCTCACCCCCAACTCCTCGCTCTGCGGAGCACCAGCGGTCAGTTTGTGACGGTCTCGTTGCAGATTTCATGCAGCGGGCACTTGCAAGTGGGAGGATGTATCTGAGGGACCCTTTCATACTATAAGTTTTAGATTCTGCGTCTACAGCGAGTGTAGCTATAAGCTCAACGGCAGTAGTAGTGATTCGATTACGTCTAGATTCGGTGTATCAATTATTGTTGATTGACACTAACTATTGTTCTAACAGTCTGGCAGTCAAAGCTTCCAGATCTTCAATGGTTTCTGGTGCCTCTACCTCAAGTACTCCATCCTGGGCATACATCTTCCCACCAACTTTATCGTTTTGGAACCACTTGGCCTTCTTTGCGACTGGTTCTTCATCAGAATCACCTCCACTGCTGCCTTCAAGATCACTCAAGAGTTTATGCGCTAGAGAATCATCAGCCTCAGGGTACCCTTGATCATCGTCATCACTGCCAGAAATATCATCAGCTGCATCTCTCCGTTCTGCTTCGAGTCTCTTTCTTTTTTTCTCTTGCTTCTTCTGCTTTGCTGTAGCCTTATCGTCAACGTCACGACTCTGCATATCATCGGCTTCCTTGCTAATAAACTCCCTCTTCTGCTTATCGACATCACCGGCTTTTCTGAAGTTTTCTTCATCTTCAAACTCATATAGCTGATGGGCATTTCCGTCATCATCAAATAGCAGCTTTGTTGGATTTCCCTTGGTCGAGAGTGATTGCTTCTTGGATAACGCCCTCTTGGCCCCTCTTTTCGAGGTTGGTGCATCAAGTTCCAAAGCCTCATCCTCTTTCAAAGAGTGGTCTGTTCTCTTTATAGACATAAAGTCTTCCTCATCATCATCACTTTTCAAACTATTGGCCATATTCAAGTAATGCTCAGACAACACATCCTGATTCTTACGGCCAAACATCTTGTCATACTTAGTACGGACTTTCTTTTCCTCTTCTTCAATCTCACCATCTTCATTGGCTTTGGACAACGCCAGAAGCTGTCTAGACGCATTTTTCAGCTCATTGTTTTTCTTGATTCCCTTGATCTTAATCTGTGGTGCACCAGGAAGACCCAATGATTTGGCGTATGCTTCAGTAGGCAGGTCCTCTGGTTTGAAGACCTCCTTGTCCTTCTGTATGTATATAGACTTGACATACGATATGAATGCCTTTTGGCCAAGATACTTCAACTCAGGGTCCTTAAAGCACAGAGCTTGAAGTTGTGACTTGATGGATTTTTTCTTGGATTGCTTGATATTCAACTGTTTGAGCTCAATCTTTTTGGATTCTAGTTTCTTCAGGAATCCTTCCTCCTCACTTGGCGTGAGCATCAAGAGAGACTTTCCTGCCTTGCCGAATCTAGCAGCACGTCCAACTCTGTGAATATAAGTGTCTGTGTCCTCTGGTGCATCCAGTTGAATCACCCACTCAATAGAGGGAAAGTCCAAACCACGAGCAACGACATCAGTGGCAAATAGGCAAACATGCTGCGCCTTGGAAAATTTATAGACGGTTTCTGTTCTGGCAGTTTGCTTCTGACGGCCATGCAGTTTCATCAAGGAGATACCAGGCTGGAGCTTTCTGAACGTCTCATACACGTAATGAACTTGTTTGGATGATGAGAAAAAGACCAAGATCTTGGACTTCAAATGTGTTTTGATGAAACTGTAAAGAGTGTCCAGCTTCTCCTCAAGCGGAATCTTGACGTATGACTGTGAAAGGGAGTCTGGAGTGGCAGCTGCGTCATCAACCTCCTGAACCCCAATGTACTTTGGATTGGTCAGTGATAGTCTAGCCAAATCTGAAACAGATTTTGATTGAGTAGCAGAAAACAAGAGGGTCTGTCTCTGTAGAGGAATGTTCGAGAGGATGTCATCCAAGGTCTTCTTAAATCCCATATCCAGAATTCGGTCAGCCTCATCCAATACCAGTGTTTGTAAGTTAGTGAGATCCAAGCCGACAGCTTGATCCATGTGTTGAAGGATTCTCCCTGGCGTACCAATCAAGATGTTGATCTTGGAGATTCTTTCCATTTCGTACTTAACGTCTTTACCACCAATGACCAAACCAGCCGACAATTGGAAGTACCTTCCTATCTTGACTAGGACTTCGTATATCTGTTGTGCTAGTTCTCTTGTTGGAGATATTATTAGAGCTCCCAATCCGTCAAACTCGGTCCACTTGGCTCTATGTAGCTTCTCTAGAACTGGAATCAAGAATGCCAGAGTCTTACCTGACCCTGTTCTCGCAGCACCAAGAATGTCCTCACCCTTGAGCGCATAAGGAATCGCCTCTCTTTGAATATCAGTCACGCTGACAAAATTGGCTGCGGTAAGACCTTTGATCATGTACGAAGATAATGGCAGGTCGGTGAAGTGTTGTGGTTTGGAGACCGCCTGGTCAAACTCCTTGATCTTCTCTTCCAGTCGTTCAAGGATTTCAAGATCCCTGGAACGGGTTTCTTTGCGCTCCTTAGTTGTGGGCTTGTGTTTTCTGGCCATATCTGTGAAGAATGTGGTCTGTTGTCTGATGATGGACCTGTGTGGTATGGCAAAAGATTTTCCAAAGGCGATGAGGTCAGAAAAATTTTAGTACGTTGTGGCCCGAACCATTTTGGCGATATAAGAAAAAAAGGTCAACAGCCAACAGTGACGAGTTTAGTGTCAGCACTGGAAACGTCAAGAGGGAAGGAAGTAAGAAGTGTTACAATGAGTAGTTACCACGAAAAGAAGAAAAGCAGGGACACATATAGAGACGATAACTTTGGAGATACTGTCCCGACAGCTTCAATTGTGAAGGAGAAACCCAACTTCAAACCATCAGGTCTTCTAGCCAAAGAATCCAACAACGTTAACGGTGTCGCTTTAAAGTACACTGCTCCACAAGACAGTACACACCCCCCACCAGAATTAACATACCAGATCTTTTCTTTTAAAGAAGGAGCAAAGATACCGAAGACTTACAGCCTTAAAAAGAGTTTTTACCTTTTTGGTCGTGATGAAAAGGTAGTGGACATTAAAACTGATGATGAGACATGTTCGAAGCAACATGCAGTGATACAATTTAGAGAAAGAGGAGACGGCGTCAAGTACGTATCTATGAGAATGCAGCTATATTTCCAATGGACAACATACTAACGTTAAACAGGGCATACATTATCGATCTAGAGTCAAGCAATGGTACATTCCTCAATGGTGAGGAAATCCCAACATCAAGGTATATTGAACTAAAAAATGAGGATGTACTCAGATTTGGAGACTCCACAACTGACAATGTCATCATGATATCATGAATCATTTGGCTTGTGATCCTTGTTTCTGTTGAAGAATCGATTGAACTTTTGGAAGTTTTCGTTAAACTTGTTGACACCAGCCTCGCTATTCAATGCAAGTTCCTTCAACCCCTTTTCAAGATTATCTTTCTTCAATATGTTTTCAAATCGTGGAGAGTTCCCGCCATCACTGATTGGCGACCTCATCTTAGGAAGAGAAGTGAGCACAGGGGTCAATGGTATGGTCGATGTGTGTGTTCCGTCCAAGTTCAACTTACTCATTGTTGGTGAGGATTCAACGAGGTTGTCATGCTGTTTCAAGTGGATCTTGAATAGATCAATCAACTTGGACTGTTTTGCATTATCAATTCCTTTCAATTGTAGAAACTTAACGAAATTATTCACTGACTTATCACCAACGAGCAAGAGGTAGTTGGAAACCAATCCCTCCAGCGGAGCCTCTGGTGTCATCAACAACTTCAAAATCATATCCAGCTTCTGCACCAATCTATCAACGTGTTTTCTGTATTGGGTTGAAACAGTGGTCTCCTCAGTGGTCGATACCAATTTTGGTAATGCCAAAAAGATGTCCTTCAACACTGACAGATCCATAGCCATTTGTTCTGCAGCAATGACAGGGATCGGTTTGATCTTGACAATGCTCGTCAAAAACTCATTGGTAATTAGCTCAACAACCTTATCACAGTAACTTCTGGCATAAACATCTCTGGAAAGCTTTGGCAACACCTGTCTGCAGTTCTCAAAAAGAATCTCCTTCAGTGTCACAACGTATCGACTCTGATCACCAACCTCCTCAACGTGCGCCCAATTTGCATTTGCCATTTCTCTCCACGAAAAATCAGACTCTGTATTAATCTTTCCAATCAATAAATTCAATGCCTGGTTGATTAACTTGATGTTTGACTCATGAGCCTTTTCTAGATTGATCGCTTTCTTGAAAGGTTCATCAATGATATCAACTAACTTCTCTTCCAATTGCGAGATAGTAGTAGAGCAGTAGTCAGCGGTGTTCAGGACTAGAGTAACATAGAGGATACCCTCATCATCAGTGACGGATGGGGGTAACATTGGCTTTAAAATTTTGTTGGAATACTCAATAGACCACTTGGAGAACAATCTGGCCAAGTCTTTCAGTGGAGATCCTGTCGAAAGATTGGAACACTGTGTGAGCAGGTGACCATACGATCTAAACAAGTCAGCTGAGGATGGTATAACATTGTTTCCTCCATCATGGTGATCCTCCGGTAGCTTAGGTTCGGAAAGAAACTGCAAGAACTTCGAGTTCAAGTAGGTGTTTTGGTGTTCGACCCAGAGGTCCAAGAATGGTTCAAATGCAGTAGAAATGGAATGTGTGAACTGTTCTTTCGGTTCTGTGTAAGTACCAGCTTCCTGCTGTGGCTTTTGAACAGTGTAGTGAAAGTGAGTGTTCAGAAATTTCTCAAAGTCGAGAGTCTGTTGTAGTGAATTCAAGAGGGTATCAACATTAGTACTCTTACCTGACTCAGATAGAACCTGCTGGATGCTTTGTTTCGTGTGTTCAGTGAATTTGAATGTAAGCTCCTCCTCAACTTCCCATTCAGAAGGAAAAAAGGGTGTATAATTTGACTCGTAGTTCTTCAACACTTTTTTGAAGAAGATGAACCTTCTATTCAAGTTGTCTAAAGATCCAGCCTCATCTGAACTTGCAAAAATAGATTTGATTTCTTTCAATTGCTGGTTACAGAACCAGGTCACTAGTCTCTCGTGATATTCCCTCCCTAAGAGATCCAAGATTCTACATGCACTCTGCAACTCAGACTCGCTCAGTGGATCCTGATTGTTGAAAGTCATCTCAAAGTCTTTGAAAATCTGATCAGCCAGCTGGATTTTGAATAGATGCACATTTCTAGTGAGTTCAGACACTTGGTCAATGCTTTTGTATGTCTTGAAATGATCAATCAACTCCCCCACTGCATCCAACAACCCCACAACTTGCATGTATCTCTTTTCCTGGGCCAAGTCTTCCAGTTGATCGTACGCATTCACAAGCATCTGAAGCCTCTTCAACACAGTCATACTCAGCACGAGGTTCTTCTTCGCTTCGTCCAGGTTCTGGATTGATGAGGTCATAGCACCGATAACTTCCTGTGTCTTCAAACTCAGCTGTTTGGTTCCATTGATTTCTGCTAAGATCAACAAAAGGTCCTCTTTGGCTGACTTCGCATCAACTCTGTCTTCGCTTGTAACATACTCCTCGTACTGTTTCTGGTTGATACAGACCTCATGGTCAAGATGAACTTTGTATCTGTTCGTGTACTCCAAAAGGGCATCCAACTGCTCTAAACTCGCCTCATCTGGTAACAGCCGCCGAATATCAGGATATGGGTCGTACTGTATACTCTCAATGGTGTTCAAACCATTTTCAGGGGCCATTTTTGACTTGCCTCGTAGATTATTTGTTCTGTGAACAATAGAGTATCAGAGCTCAATTGAATTCACAATCGAGAAGGTACCTAAATTTACACGTGACTTATCACATGCTACTATCCTCGGAAGTTTATATTGTCGACCTTCTACACGAAAAAATAACAAAAACAAAAACGTGAAGAAATAATCTTGTTGTCCAGGAATCAGTGGCGAAACAAGCAAAAAGTTAAAAAACTATGTCTTTGCGTCTTCCTCAGGCCCCAAATACCGGTCTGTTCAAACAGGGCTACTCATCATACAGTAATGCTGATGGTGCTGTTCAAAAAAACATCGAGGCCTGTAGAGAGATCTCCAAAATGGTGCTTACCTCAATTGGACCTTGTGGCAGAAACAAGATTGTGGTGAACCACCTTCAAAAGGTCTTCATTACGAACGATGCAGCCACTATGCTGAATGAACTAGATGTTGTGCATCCTGCTGTCAAGATCCTAGTTATGGCTTCCCAGCAACAAGAATTGGAAATGGGTGATGGTACCAACTTTGTTCTTGTCTTGGCTGGTGAGTTGTTGAGTGTTTCTGAGAAATTGCTGGCATTGGGTCTGAAACCAACTGAAATTATTCAGGGCTACCAATTGGCTTCCAAGTTTACTCTTGAAGAGTTGGACAAGTTGTCCGTTGATAGAGTTGAAGATCTGCTTTCCGCCGAGGAGTTGAAGAAGGTTATCAAGCCAGTGATTTCCTCCAAGCAGTATGGTTCTGAAGACTTTATCTCTGATCTAGTGAGTAAGGCTGTCTTGGATGTCATTCCACCAAAGAACCCAAAGAACTTTAATGTTGATAGTATCAGAGTCGTCAAGATTATGGGGGGCAGTCTGGAGGGCAGTCAAGTCATCAAAGGTATGGTTTTCCCAAGAGAGCCGGAAGGTCTAGTTAAGAACCTTAAGACCAAGTCCAAGGTTGCAGTGTACACATGCCCAATTGATACCTCTCAGACAGAAACCAAGGGTACTGTCTTGCTGCATAATGCTAAGGAGATGTTGGATTTCTCCAAAGGTGAAGAAGCCCAAGTTGATCAAATTGTGAAGGAGATTGTTGAATCAGGAGTCAAGGTTGTTGTTGCCGGTTCTGGTATCGGTGAACTGGCCCAACATTACCTTGACCGTTATGGTATTCTATCCCTCAAGGTCCCAAGTAAGTTCGACTTGAGAAGAATTAGTAGGGTCTGTGGAGCTACCCCGCTTCCAAGACTTGGTGCCCCGACCCCTGAGGAGGCTGGTTCCATTGACATTATCGAGACCAAGGAGATTGGTGGTGACAGGGTGACTGTCTTCAGACAGGAAAATGATATCACCAGAACCTCCACAATTGTGGTGAGAGGCGCAACGAAGAATAACTTGGATGACATAGAGAGAGCCATTGACGATGGTGTTGCTGCGATCAAGGGATTGACCAAAGATGGTAGATTGTTGCCTGGTGCTGGTGCCATTGAGACTGAGCTTGTTCATAGAATTACCCAGTATGGGGAAAGAACACCAGGCTTGCTACAGTTGGCTATCAAACAGTATGCTAGTGCATTTGAGGTTATCCCAAGAGTGTTAGCTGAAACATCTGGTTTAGATCCATCTGAGGTCCTCCCAAGGCTATACTCCAAACATAGCAAAGAAGATGGACTGACATTTGGTGTAGATGTTGATGGGGACAGTTCCAATGGTATCAAGGACATCAAGAGCGAAGGAATTTACGACCTACTTGCTGCAAAGAAGTTCGCCATCAATGCCGCTACTGAGGCTGCAATCACTGTGCTTTCAGTCGATCAGATCATCATGGCCAAAAGAGCCGGTGGTCCACAAATTCCAAAGCAGCCTAGACCAGGCAATTGGGACCAAGAGGATTAAGTAATAGACAACGGTTTTCTTTCGAAATTTCATGTAGGTGCTGTTTATGATCGTGTGGTCCCTACCATCTCATCGCAAAATCTTTTTCTTCGCACAAAAATTTTTAATGCCACCTGCTTAGCAGCATACATCCTAGAGCTCACATAAAGTTGCAATCATGGGTAAAGTCAGAGGTAGAAGAGTCCAGCAGAAGGAAGAGAAGATATACAGACAAGAAGCACAACAGGAACTGGAACAGCCTGAGCAGAAGGAGAGCCTAAACACCTTCTTTGGTCTTGTTGACCCAACCGAACTAGATTACTTCAAGCAGGCGGAATCAACTCTCAATTCCAACGCTTTCGAGTCTGAAGAAGACAGAGCTGGATTTGTTAGAAGTGTTTTAGAAGAATCCAAGGGTAAGGAACTCAAGCTTGTAACCAACCAGATATGCTCCAAGTTAATTGAGAGATTGATTTTGAATTCGACAGATGACCAAGTGAAGCAGCTTTTTAAGGCCTTTAATGGCTTTTTTGTTTCCCTAATTCACCACAAATACGCCTCCCATTGTGTTGAAACCCTTCTTGTGAGGTCTGCTTCCCTGATGGAGAAGGAGCTTCTCCAGGCACACAGCAACACAGAAGTCGAAGAAGTCAGTGAATATGTGTCTATGGAAAATCTGATGCTATTCTTCCTCAACGAAATCAGACCACACCTGAAGGACATGATCACACATCAGTATGCCTCACATACACTGAGACTAGTCATACTTGTT
The DNA here is from genome assembly GCA_003706705.3 of Barnettozyma populi. Classification (NCBI taxonomy): domain Eukaryota; kingdom Fungi; phylum Ascomycota; class Saccharomycetes; order Phaffomycetales; family Phaffomycetaceae; genus Barnettozyma; species Barnettozyma populi. The sequence goes on from PPLZ03000034.1 coordinate 27,836, forward strand.
GTTTCTGCTCGTGAGCTGCCATCTGCTATCAAGTCAAACTCGACGCTACGCTCCAAGAAGTCCAAAATCGCAAGAAAGATGATTGAGATCAAGGACAATTCGGACTTTGACAGGGCATTCCAGACTCCGGCATCGATGAAAGAGCAACTGAAGAACTTAATCGACACCATTAGAGATGGCCTTGATACAAAGCAGGCGCGTGAGTTGGCTATTCATAAGATTGGCTCACCCGTCCTTCAGCTTTTGATATTAGTCGAGGGTCTAGTTGACCGTGATCGTCAACTATGGCACCTTGTTTTTGGCCAAGATGAAGAGGAAAAGAACTCTACTGAGGAGTCCTTTGTGGAATATCTTCTATCGGACCCAGTTGGATCTCACTTCTTCGAAAATGTGATCAAGGACCAAAGATTGAAATATGTTCAGAGGTTGTTTGACCTTTATATTAGTGATCGCGTGTTGAAGCTAGCTAAGAGAGACACTACCGGAAGTTATGTGATCCAAGGTCTTCTCAAAAAGCTTAAGTCAGTCGAGGTTCAACAGATGCTGGACCAGTTGATCCCCGAGATGAGCATTCTCATGAACACAAACTTGGAAATTGGTCAATCAATCATTGATGCGTCCCGCAAGGTCAAGAACTACAAAAAGGCAGAAATTGTGGAGGAGTTGACAAAGAAGTATACACCAAAGGAGCAGGAATCTGACATTTTGGAAAATGTTTTGCAACTGTCTGGTTCGACTTTAGGTAACACCAAGGATGACTGGCCAACCGCTGAAGAAAGAAGACGTGCTTTGTTCCTAGAGCAGCTGTTGGAATTTGATGACAAGTTTTTGACGTTGACCATTGAGAATCTACTAGCCTTGCCTAAAGAGAGGCTGGTACAGATGTGCTGCCATGGTGTTTTTTCGCATGTGGTTGAAAATGTTTTGAACCCTGAGGTTGATATTGTCTACAGAAGACGACTATTAAACCAATTTGCTGGTGAGATTGCCTCCCTGGCCTGCAATGCCTATGGTTCACATATTGTGGATAAGCTGTGGGACTTTACCTTGAAGTTGAACATGTACAAGGAGAGAATAGCCAAAGAACTCGTAGATTCCAAGGAGAAGGTGAAGGAAAGCACGTACGGTAGACTGGTTTGGAAAAATTGGAAGATGGAGCTATATACGAGAAAAAGACCAGATTGGAGTTTCCTAATCAAACAGGAAGAGTTTGAAAAGTTCCCTGAACAACCACCACAGCAACCTAAAGAGGACAACAGGAACACTTTTGAGAATAAAAGAAAGGCAGCAGAGAATTTTAACGACTTTACGAAGAAGCAAAAGGTTAGAGGTCGTAACCGTAAATAGTAAGGCAAAATCATACATCACATATAGATTGTGCAACTTTGTAAGATCACCAAGCATCCACGCCTCTTCTGACATCCAGGCCAATGAATCTGGCGACGTTATCGAAAGCCTCAACCAGCTCCTCCTTGGTGTAGTTGGATGGATCAGCCTCAATCTCCTCCACCTTTTCAATCTTTCCTTCAACGAAATCCTCAAACTGCTCACGCTCCTTTGTAGTTGGTAGCAGCTTCTCATAAAATCTCGCCAATTTGACCAATTGTGCGTCGCTTATGTTAGTGAAAGCCTCAATGTCTCTTGGGAACAACTCTAGCGTTGGTTCCTCGCCGTCGTGGTTCAAGACAGCGGCCAACACATCGCCTGGCTGCTTCTTAGAGTTGATGAGCCTGCGAATGGAACGCTCCTCAAGAATGTCTAGTTGTCCCTGCAGTTCACCCACCAATTGCACTATGTCCTCATTGGTAGCAAAGTCGGAAGTGTCAACCTGAACTGGAGATCTAGACACCTTGCTGGAACCCTTCGGATCGAAACTAGAAACACGCTGTCTTTGTGAGTCAACCTGGAGACCAAGAACCTGCTGGCCAGTCTTGGAGAGTAATTGCGTTTGCTTCTTGACAGTCACCTGAAGCTCGGCGATCTTCTTTGAGAGTTCTTCAATGGTAGACATATTCTTGTATTGTCTGGGCTGTGTATGAATGAGTGTCGAAGTGAGACAAACTTTGAAGAATTCGTTGCTATTTTGAGAAATCGCCTTTGGGTGGCATTGTTGTGTCATGATGACAATTACGCTTGAGTGACTCGATTTACATTTTGGCACTCTGCCTGAGCTACGAGCTACGATCAACCCCCACTGTGAGCTTATTGCGAGCTGTAAAGGCGCATGGAGCTTCGATTTTTTTATGCCAATGGCGGCCAGTTCAGTCTTGACTACACACACTGCTGTTCAGTAGAAGGAAGATCAACATTTGATCGCACAAACTCTGAGAGCTTTTAAAAACTGCCCTCACATGACCTGTCTCAACACCGCCCAGTTGCTCTCAATCCAAGATAAGATACATGAAGTCGATTAGAATACACAATGGCTAAGAGCTCACAAACTCCTTACTATCTCTACCATTTCTTGAAGAACTGCTCCGGATATGTATTCCTCACCCGTTTGTCTCTGTTGATCACTTCCACTATCATTGGGTGCTTTTGGATACGCAATCCATGCACTAAAGCCCTAGCTCTACGCACAGCCTGGAATGATTACCATCGGCTATGTAAAGCCTGGGCTTACTGACCCTCTCACCCCCAAATAACTTTCTTAGAGTAACACCGGCTCCTTCAGAAGCAAGGTGTACAAGCGTTCTTTTCAAAAGGCGCTAAATCAGACTGTACATATCCTATATCATAACGACGTTGACGTGGAAGTTGTACCAAACACTTCAACATAGGCCCTACCAACCTCTCTACCGACATCACTTGCCTGCATTGCTCTTCCGTGTTTAGCAAAAGCCAATCTCGATGCAGTTCGTGTGACGACTGAACCACCATAAGCAGCTAGAACGCCGATATCCTCCTCCTTGATCTCTCCAGAATGGTCCCAGATATTCTCTTTGTAACCCTGTCCCCACGCAAGCAGTGTCGCTATCGTTCCCGTCAATGTGTCCCCTTGTCCGCCGCTTCTCTTACTTGACCCTTCCACAGAGCAATGAATAGCAGTGCTACCAGAGACGATAATGTCAGCACCACCTTTTCGCACAACACCAACCTGAAGCTTTTTGGACAACTGAACAGTCTCCTCTTCTTGTCTCTTGACGTCAGTCGTGTGAAGGGGGTCCAATCTCAACCCAACTGCATCGCTCAACCTTTTGAACTCCATCACATTAGGCGTGAGTAATGCCTGCTTATATCCAGCAACCAGCTCGGGTTTCTGAGCAATAAGAAACAGTGCATCAGCGTCAATGACAATAGGTACACCACGCTCTTTCAATCCTTTCAAAATCACCTCCACTGTCTTTAACATGAATGGGTCTCTACCCAGTCCTGGTCCCAAAACCACGACATTTACTCTATTGAGCACTCCTTCAACCTTTTCCATCAGCTTGGTCAACACATCATTCTCATCACAGCCGCTCGGGATCGTCTCGCTCGAGTAAAGGTAAGGATGTACCATCAGGTCAGGACTATAGCTCTTGATAACCCCTGCTGCTTGAGTTTCACAAATTACGTGCACCAAGTCGGACCCCATTGTGGCACTGGCGTTTGCTGAAAAGAAGGGGGCTCCAGTGTAGTCCTCACACCCGCCAATGACAGCAATTCGGCCACCTGGCGTGCCCTTGTGAAAGCGTGGAAGTAAAGGAGGGATCAATTGGGCTGTCAATTGTAACAGACGGCGGTGTGGAAGTGTAGAGAGGCTCATAACAGAGTGTGCTGGGACAGTAGTAGTGGTGTCCCTGGGGGTGGTGGAATGTGTGGCGCAAATATCAGTAACTATATCACCCTATGAGGAATAGTTACCCGGCTCAGGTAATAGGGGCCAACTCGACAGCGCACGCTCAAGGTAAGTATGCTGCTACATTGAAAGTTGCAAGTTGCTCATTGTGTTGGGCCCACTTCCCGCCGGTAGTGACATGCCAATTGACCTTTCCGGCGATTGTAATCCGGTATTATTGAGTATGCTCTCACCTCTGTTCATCAAATGAGTAGCACCGAGACCCAACTTTCGCGAATAGCGGAAGTGGAAAGGGTTTAAGAATGAAAGCTTCGCCAGTCTTGACACTACACTCTTAATATCGACATCACCAACATCAATCCCAATAAATCCCCAACGATGCTCTCCAGATTCTCCGCCAGATCAGCTATTTTGCCAATTGCCATCGGTTCCGCTGCCGTCGCAACCTACTATTTGACCCGTCCAGTTAGTACCATTGCCAATGAGTCCAAGGTGGCGTTCACCAACGATGGCTCCTGGGTTGACCTCAAGCTTGTCAAGTCTGAGCAACTGTCCTCTGACACCAAGCGCTTCACCTTTGCCCTCCCATCCCCAGATCAAGTCTCTGGTCTAGTCACCTCCTCTTTGCTTTTGGCCAAGTATGTCACTCCAAAGGGCTCCAACGTTGTCAGACCATACACTCCAGTTTCTGACCATGAGGAGAAGGGTACCATTCAATTCGTCATCAAGAGATACCCTGAAGGTAAATTCGGAAACCACTTGTTCGGTCTATCTGAGAACGAAACTGTCTCCTTCAAGGGCCCAGTGACCAAGTTTGAGTACAAGCCAAACTCCTCCAAGGAACTCACTTTGATTGGAGGCGGCTCGGGTATTACCCCATTGTACCAACTTGTACACACCATTACCAAGAACCCAGAAGACAAGACCAAGGTTAATTTAATTTATGGTAACAAGACTGCCAGTGACATCTTGTTGAAGCCAGAATTGGATGCTATTGCCAAGAAGTTCCCAGATCAGGTCAAGTTGACTTATTTCTTGGACAAGAAGGATGATGCAGTCAAATCTGAAGTTGGCTTCATCACCAAGGACTGGTTAAAGGAGCATATTCCTGGTCCAGTTGAAGGCCACAAGGTTTATGTGTGTGGTCCTCCACCATTGTACAAGGCCCTCTCTGGGCCAAAGGCTAGCCCAACTGACCAAGGTGCCTTAACCGGTGCCTTGAAGGAGTTGAACTTCAACGAACAGAATGTCTACAAGTACTAGATCAAGTGTACTGTTTCACATATATGTTTATAAATTCTGTTTGATTAAACTTTGATATAAAATCCTACTACTGTTGAGGTTGTGTTGTAGATGTATATGCTTATATAAAGGCAATGTCTAAAACTGGATAATTCTTCTCCCGTCCTAGGCGCCTCATTTGTCAAAATACCGTCCAAAAGTTTCAAGGCGTCACCTATTGATGAAAGGAATCTTGAGACTTCTCCAATCCTGTCTTGAGTTTGAGGATCACACGAGTTAGCAACCTGGAAACGGTTTTCTGCCCCTGATACCATTAGGGAGTATCATACGCCTATAGTACCACCTCGTGTCCTAAAACAGCTAGTCAAGTACGGATCATACCAAGGCATGGGTTGGCCCTGGTATTGAAAGTCTTTTTGCTTGTTACTTGAGTTATGTGAAAAACCACGTGGTCCTCTCGTGATGAATGACTACACCCTCAAGACTCTAACGTGACGAGTCTTCATACTTATTACCTTGTTGAGTGTCATCACCCATCAATCTTTCATTTGGCCACTTCTAGATCCTCGTTGGCAAGTTTATCAATGTTGACCTAAAAACGATGAAATGGTGAGTCATCTCAAATAATCTCAGAAATACTGGAGTAAAGAATCTTCGCTTAACATTGGAAACTTTACCTGATAGTAGATAGTCATAAAGTGGAGCAACTGACCTCCAATTCAGTGATGGTCGTGATAATTAACCAGAACTTTAGTATACCTCCTGGCGCAAAAAGTGCCCGCGATCTGCAAAACTCCGGGTAAGTCACCTTGGGCACATCACTCTAGTCGCGTAACCACAGATGTAAACAAATGTAACGCGAAAATGTACCTGAGGAACAAATTTACAATCACATACACCGACGCGAGCTCCGTTCTTCTTTGGATGTCTCACTGGTCACCTCGGAAGCGGCAGAAGTTTCAACAGGCTTTTCAGGATGTCGATAAAGAGAAGCAAGGATCATAATCAGTAGCTATTACTGCCTCAACTGGCCTTGCTGCCTCCAGCATTGGTGGTATCACACTGCACAGTTTTTCTGGTATGAATTTGGGGACGGGGAACAAGGAAGATTTGCTAGAGAAGGTGAAGGAGAAGAAACATTCCAGAAACAGGTGGCTCAAGACAAACACTTTGATCATTGATGAGATTTCTATGCTTGATGGAAGGTTTTTTGACAAGCTCGAGTATGTTGCTAGACACATTAAAGGTTCATCATCCAGTAAACCCTTCGGAGGTATCCAAGTTATATTGACAGGCTATTTTTTTCAGCTCCCTCCAGTTTCTAAAGGTGAAGATATGGCATCATACTGCTTTGATTCTGATGCTTGGAAGTCTTCGGTGAATAAGGTGGTTCTCCTCACCGAGGTTTTCAGACAAAAGGACCCAGGCTTTGCAAATTGCCTAAATCACATTAGACTTGGGATCATAGACAAAGACATGGAGCAGATGCTTCTCAAGCTTTCTAGAAAGGTCTTCTATCCAGATGGAATACCCCCAACAGAGCTCTTTTCCACGAGGAGGGAGGTCGAAAGGGCAAATCAAGCACGTCTGGATCAGTTGAGTGGACAAGAGGTCATTTACAATGGTCAAGACTTAGGTCCACAGAGACTCATCTTCCTGTTAGAGAATGTTATGGCGCAGAAAAGACTTGTGCTCAAAGAAGGTGCCAATGTGATGATGTTGAAGAATCAATCGGAGATTAAATTGGTGAATGGTTCGATAGGTACTATCGTCTGCTTCCTCACTGGCGCTGCATTCAGCTTTGTGGAGACTGAATTGAGAGAGACTGGTATGGAGCATGGACTAGAAAGGGAATTAAAGATGCTTAGCAGATGCACTTCCGGTGATGTGCTTCCCCCAGATGTCAAGGAATATGTAACAAATAGTGTGCTTCGTGAAGAGAGTTCAAGCAAACTACTAGATTTATGACGAACGTGTTTGGTGAGGCACTACCTGTTGTCAAGTTTTTAATCAAGGGCTCGCTTGTGTACCATCATGTGAGGAGAAGGGAGTTCACAGTGAATGCACCAGATAAAAAGCCAGAGAACTCATGCACAAGACAGCAAATACCTTTGCTTCATTCATGGGCTATTAGTATCCATAAGTCTCAAGGTCAAACCCTGGATAGGGTCAAGGTTGACTTAAACAGAATCTTCGAAGCTGGACAACTTTATACAGCCCTTTCGAGAGTGACATCTGCAGAAAGGCTGGAGATTTGCAACTTCAAGAAGGACAAGATCATCACGAACGACAAAGTTAAAGTATTCTATTCAAAATTGGAGCACTTACTTAGTAATATTGCATAGTTTTGATTTATCGACTTTAATCTGGCTTCTCGTTGTTCTCGAATCAGGTCATGGACCGATCTATTGAGTTTCTAGAACAGGAAATGTACGTTGTTGAGAACCTACTCGGCCTTCGGGCTATGATGAGGTACCCGGTCGCGAATTTCGCGAATATTTTAACACTATTGCCACCGAAAAAAAAGGAACGGACAACGGCGGCTCCACCTCTACTCGAAACCACCAAATCAACTCAAATTATCCACAACATTGCAGTGCTTTACCTCATTGCAGACACTGTTTGTATTGCAAAATCTAACTGTGACCACGACCTCGCTGTTTGACTGCACTTTTCAAGGTGTCTCTCCCAGTTTTCTAGTTTGTTATTTTGCGTTTTAATTTGTTTTCATGTTGACCAGATCTTTCGTGGCGAAAGCCGCCGTCAGTTTCTCTAGCAGACAGCTTCTTCCCATCACCAGAATCGCTGTGAGATACGCATCTTCGAGCATTCAACAACTACTAGCCTCTAAAGAGCAAATTGCGAACAAGAAGATCAACAATCCTCAAGCTCAAGCTGAATTTTACAAAGGTCTCCTTGATGCCAACTATCCACAGTTTGTTGTTTCCAGATATGAGACCCCAGGCATTGCAAACTCTCCAGAATGTGCTCAGTTATACGCACAGGCATTGAAGAAGGTTGGTAAAGTGAAGGAAGCTGAAGCTGTTGCGCAGGGTTTGGCCTCAGGTACTGTTGCTGGTTCTAGTTCTACGGGCGGTGCCCAATTCGCTCCTGGTTTGAACTTTGGTTCCAGATACGAACCAATCCACGTCATTGTCTCTGAGAGCACATGGAGCATGATCTCCAAGTGGATCAAATGGTTGGTTCCTATTGGTCTTTTGACCTGGGGTGCCATGGAGGCATTTACTTTCCTTGTTGAGAGTGGTACTATCTTTAAAAGCACTGAGGCCAACGACAAGTCCGTCGATGTATCTAAAGTTACTGTAAAGTTCGATGACGTGAAGGGAGCTGATGAGGCCAGAGCTGAGCTTGAAGAAATTGTTGACTTTTTGAAAGATCCAACCAAGTTCACTGGCCTCGGTGGTAAGCTCCCAAAGGGAGTTTTGCTGACTGGTCCCCCAGGTACTGGTAAAACTCTCCTTGCCCGTGCTACTGCTGGTGAGGCTGGTGTCCCATTCTTTTTCATGTCTGGTTCTGAATTTGACGAACTGTACGTTGGTGTTGGTGCAAAGAGAGTCCGTGAGTTGTTCACTCAAGCCAGGGCCCATTCCCCAGCAATCATCTTCATTGACGAGCTGGATGCCATTGGAGGAAAACGTAACCCTAAAGATCAAGCATATGCTAAACAGACCTTGAACCAGTTGCTTGTTGAGTTGGATGGGTTTTCACAATCTTCAGGCATCATCATCATTGGTGCCACCAACTTTCCAGAATCTCTTGATAAGGCCTTAACCAGACCAGGTAGATTTGACAAGGTTGTCAATGTTGACTTGCCAGACGTCAGAGGCCGTGCTGCCATTTTGAAGCACCACATGAAAAACGTTGAGATCTCCAAGGAGGTTGACCCAACCATCATTGCCAGAGGTACACCTGGTTTATCAGGTGCTGAACTAATGAACCTGGTAAACCAGGCTGCTGTGTATGCTTCCCAGCAGAATGCCCTTTCTGTCGACATGAGCCACTTTGAGTGGGCCAAGGACAAGATTTTGATGGGTGCTGCCAGAAAGACTATGGTTATCACAGAAGCTTCCAGAAGAATGACTGCATATCATGAAGCAGGCCATGCAATCATGGCCCTCTACACACCTGGTGCCACATCTTTGTATAAAGCCACGATTCTTCCTAGAGGCAGAGCCCTTGGTATCACCTTCCAGTTGCCTGAGATGGACAAGTATGATATTACTCAGAAGGAATGTCTAGCCAGACTTGATGTCTGTATGGGTGGTAAAATTGCAGAAGAGATAATTTACGGTCTCGAAAACACCACCAGTGGTTGTGGTTCTGACTTGAGCAGCGCCACCAACACAGCCAGGGCCATGGTTACACAGTACGGTATGAGTCAGAAGGTTGGCCCAATCAGTTTAGCTGATAAATGGGAGTCATGGTCTGCGAAATTGAGAGACACTGCTGATCAAGAAGTGGTGGATCTCTTGAAGTCTAGTGAGGAGAGAACAAGAAAGATGTTGACTGAGAAATCTGTGGAGCTGGAGAGACTGGCTCAAGGTCTTGTTGAGTACGAGACATTGAACAAAGATGAGATCGTCAAGGTTGTCAATGGTGAGAGCTTGGCCAAGGCAAAAACTACCACCAATACTGTGGTTGAAACTCCTGAGAATGATGGTCGTAAGGACAAGGGGAAGCAACCTTTCCCTATAATGGTTGAAGCTTGAGAACCCCCCAGTAATGAAATCTGTGATTAATGATCCCCTTGTAAATGAAGACAAACCAATTTATACAAACTGTAGTACAATTACGTCTCAACCATGTGGGTGAGATAACAACACTCTACATCGTAATGTCAAATTCTGGAAACGTCTCTTCGTTCATCAATCATTAATGCTGTAGTTTCTCAATTAAGTGGCTCTGTTCCTTGGCAAATTCAAGCTTGAGTTCATTCCCTAAGAATCGAAACCCTTGAAGCTCCCTCAAAGCCAGCTTCGCACCATTGGTGTCATTAAGAATCACGAAGGCCTGTCTGGGTAGCTCTTTCTTGGTGTTGATATCGAGCACTTCGGCGTACGTGGAAAAAAGGATCTTAAGATTCTGCCTTATGGTTGCAATTGGCTCGGACGGAAGGTTTGAAACGTATAACGTATGTGTAGACATGACAGTGGGTGTGGAAAGGTTTTTGGTGCGTTTAGTGTGTGGTGTTCTTCCATATAAGAAATTTTCTGAAGTGTTACCCGGTGTCAAATTTCCCGAAAGAGCCACTATAGTATCACATATGCCATGATACTTTCTAAAGAGAATAAGCATTCACAAATACACCCATCAATGAACTATTTACAGACAGAACAGGCGTCATTAAAACTGTTCATAACCACATCTGGAACTCCACAACCCTCTCCATAACTCATACCACCGTGACTCAACTTTCCTTTGAACTCAGTCTCCAACCAACTGTGGAACTTCTTGCTCTGATTGACATAACCAGTTTCAAATTGTGGAATACACTGCGGAATAAAAGTCTGATCAGTAATGTCGGAGGGCTTTAAAGAGATTCCTAAATGTCTTTCAAGGACAGAGTGGGTGCGTCTCTTGATTTCCGCATCACTTGGCCTTTCCTGCTTTCCCAGCCATTGGTGGCCACCAAACATAAGTGTCAGTTTGGTGTACTCTTTCCTTCTATCTGTAGGAGCCTCTTTTTCGAATAGATAGTGTGAATTCTTCTCAATGTCACTGTCAAAGATGCACCCCAAAAGCTCCTCCTCGTTTTCAGCTGACAATGGCACCAGATAACCAAACCCATGAATCTTGAGATCATTTCTTGGTATGAACACGTTAATTAGGTAAATATCAACGTACTTCAATAACAATTCAGCCTTAGAATTACCAACTATCTCCATCAGTTTGTTGGAATTGATGCTAGATCTAACGTGGTCGTAAGTTTCTGTTTCATTGATAACCATGGAGCCATTCAGAGAGGTCATAGTCTTCACAGGGGTATTAAGTCTAAAGTTCACGTTAGGGTTTTCTTTCAGTGTTTTGGCGAGCCCAGCGGTAAAGGAAGCCATACCCTTAGAGAAGGCAAGCATCGGCACACCTTTCAGCTTTGCCTTGATATCTAGAAATTCACTTTGCGGAATCCTGAAAGTCTCACTATATCTTATCAGGTCATCAGCGAGTGGTTTTGGGGTCTCGTTAGAATTCAGTTTGGCTAACACAGCTTTCACTATTGACCCATAATCCTGCTCCATCTTAACCAAGGAGGGCATCACTGCAGCCACACTCAGCTGGCGAACATCTCCAGCATATACCCCACGATAAATCGCACTCACAAACTTCTCTGTGATGAGAGGACTAAAACGTCTGCTGAAGAACTGATGAATTGTTTCATCTTTTGTATCTACCTTCTGAGGAACAAAGAGCTCTTTGAGCACACTGAGCCCAATCATACTCAGGTCAAAGGCATCCCCTACAAAGAACTTGAGGAAACTGGACCTGGAGTTTGGCAACTGTATCAGGTCCTTACCATTGGATGCAACGAGCCACTTCTTGTTCGACACATCGCTGCTCTTGATGTACTTCACCTCATCTTGCAATCCTAGCTTCTTCACCAAGTCAAGTATGACTAGCGTCCCTGAGCTCACACTTCGCAAAGTACGTGGTCCCTTCTGTACAATTACCTGCTGCTCATTGTAAGTGCGTTGCTCAGAATGGATGTATCCTGAGGGCCTATCCAACGACTCATAAACAGTGACATTGATGTCTGGTCTGAGTTTCGTAAGGAAGTAGGTATAAGCCAGAGATGATATCCCGGAACCTATCACAGCAACATGACTGTTTGCCTTCAAATGCATACTGGGAGAAGATGCTTCTTGTATTATGTTTGGTGTGTATGGAAGATGCCAGCTTAAAGCGGACTAGTGGTTATGAGTCCTGAGATTCAACAAGCTATTAGCTAAGCTGTTACTCATCGAAAAGCAAAAAGACCTCGCAACGCGCTTTGTGACGACCTACTTGAGATTATGAGTAGAGCAAGACCAGTGCTGTGGGGAGTTTTTTCAGTATGGAGCTTGCTGTCCCAGTGCACTCGGTTTGTACTCCAGACCTAGCTCGCTATATATCCATAACTCAATAAGGGGGTCGGGTTGAACTAGAAAAAAAATTAATGGAATCGGAAAAGCCAAAAATCAAATAATCAAAACAGAAGATCTCCGAAATAAACATACAACTTCAACACCACAACAAACCTTCAAAAGCGCGTCATGCCGTGAGTAAAACCAGCCTCAGTTTCGCTCCGTCGCCCCACATACTAACAGATATTCCTGCAGAGAAATCATTACATTGCAAGTCGGCCAATGCGGTAATCAGGTGGGCCACCAGTTCTGGAACCAATTGTGCCAGGAACACGGCATTGGTCCAGATGGCCTCAGTGCCGTGACTGAGAAGCGGGAGGATGAAACCAACGTGTTCTTCAATAATAACGGCGACAACAGATACACGCCGCGAGCACTACTCGTGGATCTGGAACCGGGTGTGATCAACGACATCAACAGTCAAACCACACATCTGTTCAATGACAGGAATGTTCATGTCTCCAACACAGGACTGGGTGCGGGTAATATCTGGTCTAAGGGTTATGACTACGCTGACAGTGAACGAGAGTTGTTCTTAGAGATGATTGACCGTGAGTTGGATAGCTGTGATAACCTGGAGGCATTCCAGCTCTTCCACTCTGTCGCAGGTGGTACTGGGTCAGGCGTGGGATCATATCTCTTGGAGGTCTTGACTGATAGCTACAACAAGAAGCTCTCAATGACGTGTTCAATCTTCCCGGAGAGTGTACAGTCCTCAGATGTTGTGGTTCAGCCATACAACACGGTTTTGACGCTCAAAAGACTGATTGAATCCTCAGATGCCAATATTGTCATTGAAAACAGTGCACTTTTGAACAATGCCATCAAAGTTTTCCAAAGCTCGAGCCCGACCACGCAACAAACAAACCAGTTGATTTCCACGATAATGGCTTCCACAACAAACACCCTCAGGTACCCAGGCTACATGTACAACTCCTTAACTAGCATAATATCAACGCTGATCCCAACTCCAGATCTACATTTTATCATACCCAGCTACACACCATACACCTCTGATTTTGTCACCGACGCGAAAAGTATCCGTAAATCGACAGGGTATGACATCATGCTGGAACTCCTTGACAAGAAACTCAAGATGGTTGATGTGGAGGACAAGCACTCCAGCTATATTTCCATATTCAACCTTCTCCAGGGGGATATTGACCAGAGCGATATTCAGAAGGCCATAATAAAGGCTCAACAGAGGGCAAAATATGTCCCATGGAGCTCATCATCTCTCCATGTCGCATATGGTAAGAAGTCCCAGCATCACATCACACAAAATTCCAATTATCCCTCTGGACTTATGCTTGCCAACACGTCCTCCATCGTGACGCTTTTGGAGAAAACCTGCACACAGTATGACAAAATCATGCGTCGTACTGCTTTTGTTGGTGGGTATAAGGATGGTAAGTTGTTTCACGATGGGTTGGGTGAGTTCAACGAGTCAAGGGAGGCGGTTCAAGGTGTGATCGATGAGTATAAGAGTGCAGAGACTGTGGGATACCTTGACGATGACGATGATGTAGAGGTTGATGGGTGAATCCATTATTTAAAGGAGGCAGAAGGCAACAAGGGTTTTAGATACGCATTGCTACATAGTGACATCCAATCGCTCTATCTTTATGCTTCTGTAGATGTAGAGTGACACAACGTGAACTACACTAATTATGTGCCACTATCCTGAAACCAAATTTATTAAACCTAAGTACAGATTACATTTCGTACTTTTTGAAACTGCTCCACTAACTGCGAGGGGTATCTAGAATGATGTGAGGAAGGCTAAGGCACCAACCAGGACGGACAGCAAGCCATTCACTGATTGAGACATACCAGCAGCGTTCGCGGAAGAAGATGTAGAAGATGCACTGCTGTCAAACTGATTAAAGCCGGTGGCAGATGCAGAGACAGATGCAGACGAGGAGTCAGTTCCGGTTGATGATTCAGTGCTCTTGGAAGTGCTGCCAGTGCTGCCGGTGCCTGTGGTCTTCGAAGTGGAAGATTCAGACTTCGATGAAGCAGTAGAAGACGACTTGGAGGAGGATGATGAAGATGAAGAGACATCACCAGGGTCCAAACCGGTGTTCTTGCTACTGGCCAACACAGTATCGTTACCAGTTAACAATACATTCTCCTGGTTGAACTTACCAGAGCCGTCCCACATGTAAGAGACATCGGCAGATCCGTAACGTCTGGTGTCGTTTGGTGCTGGGTAGCACTCAATGTAGGCACTCTCCAAGATGACGTAGTAATAACCGTACTCCTGGATGTCCTCGGAGTCCCAGTCGATGACACCGCCGGCCCATTCAATGGTACCGACGGCAGAGCTCTCTGACCCGGCCGGCCAGATAGAGAACTGAACACGTGATGGTGTCTGTGGGTAGTAGTAAGTGTTGTCGGTCTCGTTGAAAGTCTCCTCCTTGGTCAAAGTTCTGAGCAACTGGTCATCAACATACCATTTGAGTTCTTCCTCGGTCCACTCAACGTGGAAGTCATGGAACTCAGCGTATGTGTCAGAAGTGTTATAGAAACTACCGTGAGTCCAGTCCAAGACGGCCTGGTAGTAGTAATTGGTCTGTGTAGAGGTCAAGTTGTAACCGACAAACTCGAGATCAATTTCATCCTGTGAGTTGGAAAAGAGAATGAACGCAGTCACGACACCTCTGCCTCTCGCGGTTTTCAATCTGGCACCAACTTTACCGTACCACACGTATCTCGAGGAAGAGAGGACGGAACCAGTGGTGTTCACTGGCATGGCAAGGATGCTAGAGTCGCCATAGTCCTCGATGTAGCCAGAGTAGATCCAGTCTGCCTCCTCGGGGTCTCCCAAAAAGTCTTGGACAGACACGAAAGCGTTCTTGTCGCCAAAGGTGGCGTTCACATCTTTACAGATTGGCATTGGCATACACGCCTCTTCCTTGAAGGAAGCTTTTGGGTTACAGCCACCCAGACAGTTAAGTCCAGTACCACAAGTACCGAATTGGTTGCAACATGGCTGTGATTCTGGACAAAGTTGCGTAGCATTACAGGTGAAGACTTCGTCCTGCTGTGCTGACGCGACAGCTAGCAGCAAGCCCAAAGCGAATGTCAGAGTGGAGAGCTGCATCCGCTAATACGTTGTAGTAATCGATTGGTGGAACGTGGACGGAAGTAAAGAACTTAAGCGGCCTGATGCCCCTTTAAATAGAAGGCCAGGTGTCTAGCGCCGTTTTGTCATCTTACAGATTCGGACAGATCTAAGTTCACCGAGATCTGATTGGCTAGTTTAATTTTCTTACCCTTTCGGGGCAGTAATTTCGTGCATGTTTCCCTAGTTACATAAGTTCCTAATGTACAAATTTTTCACCTTTCTGTCGATCGACAGCTCCACTCTTCATCAATACCACGCGGAATCATCATTGAGAGGGTAGGAAAAAGTTCATGGTTGAGAGAGAGGGCTCCGGCTAAATTATACCAGTACATGATCTGGTTGGAAGGTTCTTAAAATAGATACTAGCGTTTTGAAAATGATCGATTGTGAGACCTGTCTATTGTGGAAGGTGAACGTGATCATTTACGGCGAAAAGTGGTGTGAACCAACCTCTGCAGCTTAATGTAATGTACGTCACGGTCAATCAGACCTGCCCTCTTGCGTTATTTGAGAGCTGATCCTCCACTAAAAGAGTGAGATCTTAGATCTCTGATCTCACTGGCAGAAGTGGGTACGAATCGATAAATACGGAGACTGCTCACTTCTGACCAAAAGCATCATCTACATCAGATCGATCAGTAAATAATACATTACGTGCTCGGTTCTAGATCAATGCAAACTCATTCAAAGTCGCTCCTTCATCCCCCTCTTCGTCAATAGCATCCACTATCTCTACAATGATATACCGCGAGTAAACTCCATCCTGCTCCACTGAAAACGAGGTCTCATTATTTGGCAATAACTTCACTTCTCTCAAATACCTTGGATCAAATGGCTCGCTGATGGTGATGGGTAGATTATCCACGACTTTCTCAAATTGGGTAACGTCATAGCCCATCAGGAAGTCAGAGAAGTTGTCTTCAAAAAGGTTATCTGCGTGTTTGAAAGCGTATAGACTAAAGAACTTGGCTGGTCTTGCGCCCCAGATGGCAACACCCTCTTTTATTAGCCTCTTGGATCCCAAATCAATTAGCAATCTTCCTGGTTCTCTCGTCAACGGCTTCCAATACGTGTAATTATTTCCATCAATAGCTGATAGGGCAACTTCGCCTGGTGCACCAGCTGTCAAATTAGCAACTGGCTGGCACTCACTAAACGAGCCTTCAATGTTCTGGTGTGGCTTGAAAGCTGGAACAATAAATTCAGTATGGGGCTTGATGGTGTAGTTCCCGCTGTTGGGGTTCCTTGGCTGAACTTCAACGTGGATTGGTTTATCCCCCTGATGCCTAATGATACCCTCATTATCCGTTAAAATAATTTCCAACTTTTGGCCCATGTACTTGAAACCTTTGATCATCACACCACCAGGTAGTGCATGTGTCTTGACAGGATCAAACTTCAAGAACCTCTCAATCGTCTTAGTTTTGGGATTCACTCTGCTTGAGTACTTTACTCCCAAGATGCCATAAACAACAGCTTGCAAATAACCACCATGTGCAGTCAAGAATGGAAATCCAGGGTGTGTGCCACCATTGGTCAAGATATTGTCATCAGCTTGTTCACTGTACTGAGCAAAAGGCGATCTGATATAAGGAATCACAGACTTCTTCAAATAGCTCTGGGAAGAACATCCATAATCCAATAGTCTTGAGGAGGCAACGGTAAATACAGGGAAAGTCATTGCGGGGCCAATGTCGGCTTGTTTCAAGGAGTAGTAGAACAAATCCATTCTTGACTTCTCCTCTTCAATGATGTTGTTCAACGGGAATGTCAATAGAACCACATCTGCCTGTTTAATCAAGACGGATGCATCCATTCCTGTGTACTCCAATGTGATACCACTCTCTGACTTTGGAAGATGAATATTACCAGCTACTTCAACCCATCTTGGATTAATTTGTTCCCTGAGATGATGAGCAACACGGAGGGTAGTCTTCAATAATGCGTCAATACCACTATTAGTAAATGCTCCATTGTCAACATGGTTTGCGTACTCATCAGGGTCAGTCAAGTTAGTTGTCACAAACTGCCCCAACTCAGCGTCAAACTTCGTGTACTGTGATAAAAAATCAGAAGCATCTCTTAACAATGGCCATGATACATCTCTCAAGTACTCCTCGCTTTCACCAGCAATGTACAACAACCAGGAACTCAATGCAACGTCAACATTGATATGATACTCATAATCAACACATGGTCCTGCAGATGTACAATTCCCGTGTCTACCAGAGACCCAAGGGTATGCAGCACCGTTATACCCATACTTTCCTGCATTCACTTTAGCTTGACTGTGTGTGTATGTTCTGTAGTTATTGATCGCTTTGGCAACTTCAGGATAAAAGGGTACAATTCCTGGTACAATCCACAGATCTGTGTCCCAGAAGACCATCCCACCGTAACTATCAGAGGATAATCCTGAGGTTGATAATGCTGAAGTCAATCCTTTCGAACGTGAATCGGTGTTGGCGAGCAAATGGAAAAGAGACGCTTCAGCTGTCAATGTCAATAAAGGATCAGCTGGAAAGTTTATATCAACATCAGCGATTAGCTCCTTCCAAGCTTTCACATGGTTGGTTTTCTCCTCGGTAGAACTTGATGAGAATACCAATTGCTCCTTTGCCTTCGAAAGGGGATCTCTTAGGTCATCCTCGTCAACCACGTCCTTTCCATCTGCCTCAGTTGTTGAAATGGATGTGAATTTAGTGATCTCATATCTCTTCCCTTTCTTCAACTGAACTTGAATCTCTTCAATCACCTTCTCCCCCTCAGTATACATCGTAGTAGGCTCGGAGGTTTCAATCTTGGAAACAACAGCACCCGTTGAACAATCAACATTCTCAGGTCTAACGACCATGTAAATACCTTTGTCATCGTATCCCAAATCACTCAATACGGTTCTTTGACTAGTATTGAAATCCAATGAACTCTGTAGGGTTACGTTAAGGTCATTATTTAAAGGAGTGAGGCTCACTGTTAAAATGCCCAAGTTCTGTTTATCCCTGTGGGCAAAGACATCAATGTTCACCTTTAGCTCATCCAACCAAGTCAATCTGGTGGAGACAACACCATTTACCAACGACAAGTTCTGGTGGTAGTTTGAGATCTGCTTTGAATCAACTGTGACTGGGTTGAATCGGTACACCTCATCATCTTTCTCAAGAACAATGTCCAAATTGGCCCAGTATGGCAAACTGGAAATTACACTGTCCCAACCATCTGCATACAACTCTGGAAAGTTGGTGGCCGGTAAACGCTCTTGAAGAGAAAAGAACCCAGCAGCAAACGCACCTGTATAGCGCTTGTTGAAAAGTGGCCAGCCATTCTGTAGCACCTCGTCAGTAACATCATCAGTGTGCGTGTTGATCTCATCAAAAGAGAATCCCTGTCCCAAAGTGGAGATCCGTGCACCAATGTATCCATTGGCGACATAGGCCTGACGGGAATAGGCATTTGGCGAGAAATAAGTGTGTCCCAAAACATGATCCTGTCTGTCATAGAAAACATTCATTGCATCAGCAATAGACTCAAATACCATGTATGACTTCTCACAAAGAGACAATATATGCGGCTCGGTGCAGGCAGTATGGCTATGCTTCAGCTTAATAACTTTGGGCTGGTTATGGTGACTGAGCAGCTGCTTGTGTGGGATATGAGAGTAGGTGAATGGAACCCAACAGCACACAAAGGCCACCAATGCGGCAAGTGGAACCAACATAACCCATGGATAGCTCTTCCAAATTGTTCGGGGTGCGGTAGGGTTTGTGTTACTTCTGTGTTTTTCTTTGCCCGCCATTGTATTGTTTTGTTTGTGTTTGTGAATCTGGGGTAAAATAGTAGAGTCTATAGCAATAGGCAAACAGTTGTTCTTCATAAAGACCTCTATCAAATTTCAATTAGCTCTATGATTTCGATGTAATAGAAATCAACATCCCAAAAGCGCCAGGCACATTTAGCGTAGCGGAGTAGCAATCCAATTTGACTACGTGATGCATGATGAACAACACTAACCTTTCGCAGGCTCCTCACGTGACTCAAACCTCTAGATTAAAATCGAGTTACATAATCGTTCTGAATCGATGGTACCCGAGGGTAACCCGGCCATACTTCCGACCGGCCAATGAAATTCGTAAGTTGATTTCGAGGCCAATGAAAAAAACCTCCCAAAAAAAACGGCGGCTCCTTTTTTCAGAAGTTCACCTTCTTTTTCCCAACACTTTTATTAAGTTCAACCAAACTTAACAATGCTCTCACGTACTGCCATCCGTACTGCTGCTAGATCAGTTGTTGCCACCAACGCTGCTCGCTCCATCAACCGTGTTGTAAGTATTTTTAGCGGAGTGTGGTCATAAATTGAAGAAGATTTCAAACATTGGAGGAGAATCAACAAACACAGCAATTATCTCACAAAAGAGGGGTCAATCAATAATTAGAAAGGGATTTGAATGTTGTGCTTCTGTGTTAATATGTCTGCAGTAACAATTGACACCGTGCTATGCCTCCTCTCTCCATGTACGTTGATTAAGAGTGTCATTACCCAGAAGTGTGATCTGTCCAATCAAACGATTGAAATTTTGTATCCACGAAATCACATCATAAAGACGAACAATCTTTCAGTGCTAGTCTAAATGTGTTCCAGTATCCTGCATCACTGACTTCTGAACCCAATTCTCCTTTTATCACACTATCTTAGTGCTAGACGCAGATGTACTAACATGATACACAGGCTCGTCCAGCTTTGATCGTCGCTGGTCGTCGTTTCGCCTCCGCTAAGGCCCAACCAACTGAGGTCTCTTCCATCTTGGAGGAGAGAATCAGAGGTGTCTCTGAGGAAGCTAACTTGAACGAAACCGGTAGAGTTTTGTCCGTTGGGTATGTCCTTTTTTATTCTCAGATCGATGCTCAGGTTTGATTTTGAATTGAGCCTTTTCAGGGTTTTTGGTATGGATCTGAGGCAGGTGCGTCTTATGCACGATCCAGATCCCAGATGGACAATGTTGTTACCCCGATTATAGCCATTCTGTTGTTTTTCTTACTATTGCAAGAGCACCCGGAAGAGGCCCCTGAAAATTTTTAGCGAAAATCAAAATCAAACAGGAGGATCCATAAAAAAAATAACAAGTTACTAACAAAAATAAACAGTGATGGTATTGCCCGTGTTTTTGGTTTGAACAATGTCCAAGCTGAAGAATTGGTTGAATTCTCATCTGGTGTTAAGGGTATGGCCCTTAACTTGGAGCCAGGCCAAGTTGGTATCGTCTTGTTCGGTTCTGACAGATTGGTCAAGGAGGGTTCCACCGTGAAGCGTACTGGTAAGATTGTCGATGTTCCAGTTGGCCCACAATTGTTGGGTCGTGTTGTCGATGCTTTGGGTAACCCAATTGACGGTAAGGGTCCAATCAATGCTGAGAAGACCTCAAGAGCCCAAGTTAAGGCCCCAGGTATTCTTCCAAGAAGATCTGTCTACGAGCCAGTCCAAACTGGTTTGAAGTCTGTTGACGCTTTGGTCCCAATTGGTAGAGGTCAGAGAGAGTTGATTATTGGTGATCGTCAAACCGGTAAGACTGCAGTTGCCATTGACACTATCTTGAACCAAAAGAGATGGAACGATGGTACTGACGAGTCCAAGAAGTTGTACTGTGTCTACGTTGCTGTCGGTCAAAAGAGATCCACCGTTGCTCAATTGGTTCAAACCTTGGAGCAACACGATGCCTTGAAGTACACCATCATTGTCGCTGCTACTGCTTCTGAGGCTGCCCCACTTCAATACATTGCTCCTTTCACTGCCTCTGCCATCGGTGAATGGTTCAGAGACAACGGCAAGCACGCTTTGATCATCTACGATGACTTGTCCAAGCAGGCTGTTGCTTACCGTCAATTGTCTTTGTTGTTGAGACGTCCACCAGGTCGTGAAGCCTACCCAGGTGATGTTTTCTACTTGCACTCCAGATTGTTGGAGAGAGCTGCTAAGTTGAACGACACTTTGGGTGGTGGTTCCTTGACCGCCTTGCCAATCATTGAGACTCAAGGTGGTGATGTTTCCGCTTATATCCCAACCAATGTCATTTCCATCACTGATGGTCAAATTTTCTTGGAGGCTGAATTGTTCTACAAGGGTATCAGACCGGCTATCAACGTTGGTTTGTCCGTCTCCCGTGTCGGTTCCGCTGCTCAGGTTAAGGCCATGAAGCAAGTTGCCGGTTCCTTGAAGTTGTTCTTGGCTCAATACAGAGAAGTTGCTGCTTTCGCTCAATTCGGTTCTGATTTGGATGCCTCCACTAAGCAAACCTTGGCTAGAGGTGAGCGTTTGACTCAATTGTTGAAGCAAAGCCAATACTCCCCATTGGCTGCTGAGGAGCAAGTCCCATTGATTTACGCTGGTGTCAACGGTTTCTTGGATGCCATTGCTTTGGAGAGAATTGGTGAGTTTGAGATTGAGTTCTTGGCCTCCTTGAAGTCCAACAATGCTGACATTTTGACT
The DNA here is from genome assembly GCA_003706705.3 of Barnettozyma populi. Classification (NCBI taxonomy): domain Eukaryota; kingdom Fungi; phylum Ascomycota; class Saccharomycetes; order Phaffomycetales; family Phaffomycetaceae; genus Barnettozyma; species Barnettozyma populi. Next base: position 49,606 of record PPLZ03000034.1, read on the forward strand.
GCCATCAGAGAGGAAGGTCAACTGTCTGACGAAAACTTGGCCAAGTTGAAGACTGCCACTGAGCAATTTGTTGCCACTTTCTAAGTTTAGGAGGTGTGAATTTGAGGTTTCCTGTGGGTAGTGAGGTATTGATTGTCTCTGTTCCATTGGTTGGCCGTTTTTATGCTTCTTTGGTTTAGAACGTGTTTAGAGATTGTTGATGTGATATGAATAGACCGTTTAGTATATATTCAGGTTAAAAATAAGAAATATTATATGTATGTTGGGTAGATGGTGTTTGTCGATGGATGATGTGTTTGTATCTGCCTATTCGATGCTGCCTATTCGGCCTCCTGATTGATACTTACATTGATATCGATACTGATACTGATATTTGACGTGGGTTGTGCTCGCTCAAATTCGTTCATCGAGAGCGAGTGTTTGGTCAACTTTGCAGCACTTCTATGGTCTCACTCTTGCAGTCGCAGATGAATAATCCAAACGAGGCTCTAAATCACCGAGCCAAGCTTCCGATAATCCCCTCCATCTACGGCCCAGTTTACTGTGCACCTAGTCGTGTTATGCCACACTAACTTCTGCTTAAACATATTTGCCGAAGCGGAGAAGGTGCATCATCTGGGGGATGGCCCAAGTGGTATTTTTCCACCGAGGCTCAAAGTAGAAGTCGCGATTCGCTCCCCACATTGGCCTTATAAATAACAACAGCCATGGCCGTTTGATGAAAAGACTCTGCTCATCTATCTTCCACCCATCATCAAACGTATATCTACAATGCCAATTTCTTTGCTCGACAAGGTCGGCCCACAGGTGCAAAAAGAGCTTACAATGAGCGATGGCTCCATTGATTTTGACAAATTCATGGAAGACTACTTACCCCTGGAAGGTTTCCAGGAGTTCAAACAGCTGGACGGTAAAGCCATCAAGCAGGCGGTTCCTCTCCCTGGGTCAGTTGAGCCAGGTTTCTCGTCTGTTTACCGAAATATTCTTTCAAAAGATGGACTCGTCACCAGAGTGCTTCCAGAACTCGACACTGTTTTGTCACATTTTGAGAAAATTGCCCAATTGCATCCAGACTACAACTGCTTGGGTAAGCGACTTCAGCTCGAAAATGGCGACTATGAAGAGAAATTCACATTCAAAACCTACCGTGAGATCAAGGAAGAAAAGGACCATTTCGGCTCTGGTATCAAAAACCTTTTGAATGGGATCAATGCCAGTGAGGATGAAATCATTTCTTTTTTCTCCCCGAACAGACCAGAGTGGGTAATTGCCTCCTATGCCTGTCAGTCCTTTGATCTGGTCACCACTGCTCTGTATGACACGTTAGGCCCGAAGACATCCAAGTACATTTTGAACTTCACCAAATCCCCAATGCTGATCACTACTGCTGACAAGATCGCTGGGGCCATTGAATTGTCCAAGAAAGTCAAGAATGACCCAGAAGATGCGGACGAGTGCGAAGGTTTGCCATACCTGAAGTTCCTCATCTCTATGGATGAGCTTAGCTTTAAAGAGCACTATGGTCTTTACCACTTGGCTGAGTCGCATGGAATCAAGTTGCTCGACTGGAACCAGGTGTTGCAGATTGGCAGAGCTCATCCATTAGCGCTCCAGCCAGCCAATGCGGAGTCTAAATTGTCCATTTCTTTCACTTCAGGTACCACTGGTAACCCAAAGGGTGTCATCACAACGCACAAGATGGGTGTATCTGGTATCACCATGACAATGTCCCAAATTAAGATGACGGGCGACTACAGGGGTAAACAAGTGAAGTACTTTGCCTTCTTGCCATTGGCACACATTTACGAGCTGCTCAATGTCTACTCCAATGCCGCTAGGGGATTTGAAATTGCCTTCCCTCATGATCCTTCGCCATTGAAGTTGGTGGAGAATCTGAAGCTGTACAAACCTAACCTTGTGACTTTGGTTCCTAGAGTCTACACCAAGTTTGAGAGCGCAATCAAGGTAGCTTTGGGCTCAAGTTTCACCGGAAGAACCCTCATCACCAAGATTATTGAGTACAAGTCCAAAAAAATTGCTGAAACAAATCACTCCTCGCACAAGCTTTCATCTGATCTATTGAATCTAGACTCCTTTGTTGTGAAGAAATTGAGAGCAGCTGTGGGATTTGACAACGTTGAGGTGTGTATTTCTGGTTCTGCTCCAATTGCCAAAGAGACCCTTCAGTTCCTCAAAGCTGCGTTCAACATTGAACTGTACCAGGGTTATGGCTTGACTGAATCTTTTGCAGGCACTTGTATTGAGACCTCCAACCAAAATGACCAGACATGTGGTTCCATTTCCGTCTGTAATGAGATCAGACTCAAAGATCTTCCGGAGATGAACTATACCACGCATGATTCCAACGGGAAGGAGAAGGATGAACCAACAGGTGAACTGATGCTACGTGGTGACCAGATCTTCCCAGGTTATTTCCACAACCAAAAGGCTACCGATGAAGTTCTCACCAAAGATGGCTGGTTCCATACCGGTGATGTTGCCAAAATTGACAAGTATGGTCGTATTGTGATTGTGGACCGTGTCAAGAACTTTTTCAAGCTGGCCCAAGGTGAATACGTCACTCCAGAAAGAATTGAGAACGTGTATCTCAGCACAGTTGCTGGTTTGATGACCCAGATATTTGTCCACGGTGACTCCTATCAGACGTTCTTGGTGAGTATTATTGGGGTTGATCCCATCCAGTTGAGAACCTCTTTGGCACATTACCACAAGCACCACCATAGTGCCCACTTCAATGACTTGAATGATGATGAGCTCTTAGATAAGGTGAATTCTTCCACTGATTTGAAGACCTTCTTCATCAACTACATCAACCAGCAAGTTGCTGATCAAGGGTTACAAGGTTTTGAGAAGATCCACAACTTCAAGTTTGCCTACGAGCCACTGAAACTCAGCGATGGTGTCATTACTCCAACGTTCAAGATCAAGAGAAACGTTGCATCCAAGTTCTTTGAGGATGACTTGAAGGCATTGTATGCTGAGGGGTCTTTGGTGTTGAACCAGAGAGCTAAATTGTAGTACTTTGCCAGATGCTTTGGTAGTTTGTACAATAAGTGAAATAAATGACGTTATGTGATTAAAAAATCTTTATACTATTTTCTTTTTGCGACACACAATCTCGCTTATGCACGGCTATTCAAAAGCCTCAGTAATGTGGAGTAATAACCCCGACTTGTAAAATCGAGCACTTGATGGTCAGCACCGTCAGATTTTAAAACCTCTCCGTGTGTAACGAGAACTCAGGTATAAAAGCTGTTTAGATTTCTCTCTCATTTCCCCTTTTTCTATAAAGCCATCTCCACAATGCAACAGTCCACTCTTCATCAGCTCAACTCCCTTCACGACACTTTCCCCCGCGATAAACTCTACAAGGCAACTCCACTCCCCGGCACTAAAAAGCCAGGTTTCTCAAGCGTTTATCGTAACTCTTCGCATCCAGAGTCGCTTGTGTCACACATACACGGCCTTGACACCTTGCACGACTTGTTTCAGAATGCAGTTAATCTCTTTGGCAACGATCACTGTCTCGGTGAGCGTCTCACTGATAATGATGGGCAATTGGATAACTATTACACCTTCCAGAGTTATAAGACCATTAACCAACGCCGTCTTGATCTTGCATCCGGCTTGATTCAATTCGTAACTGGCGTTCGTGGATTTGACAGCTCCAAGTACACTTCGTCTTCAGGAAAACCAAACTTTGTTGTGTCAGTGTCTGGCCATAACAGTATCGAGATGCTCCTCTTAGACCTTGCAACACGCTCATTTTCATTGCCGAATTGTGGGTTGTATGAGTCTCTGAGTGAGTCTAACTGCAACTACGTCCTGGGTGTGACAGAGTCTCCTGTTTTGGTGTTGAACGTCCATTTGGTGGAGAAGTTTCTCAAGATCAAGCAGGATTATGGACTGAAGTCCCTTGTGGCATTCGTTTGTTTTGAGAATTTGCAGAATGAAGCAGGTAGAGCATTGATTGGCAAGGCTCAAACTGTCGGTGTCACAGTAGTAGACTTCCAATCGTTGGAATTGCTGGGCAAAAAGGAGCCATTGCCAGAAGACTACAACTTGCCCACACCAGACACACTGTATACTTTGGCGTTCACTTCAGGAACTACAGGTTTGCCAAAGGGCGTTTACTTAACACACGCTGTGGCTACTGCCAATGTGACTGGATTCTTTATCCATTGCCCGAAACCAGCTGTTGGGCTCACTGATGAGCAGGCCCGTGATTTCCGTCACAATAGGGACTCCAAAGGCCGTCAATTACAAACCATGTGTTTTCTGCCATTGCTCCACAACTATGAGAAATCAATCTCTAACTTCGAACTCAGTTATGGGATTGCCCTGGCACTTCCTTCTAAGCCAGGAATGTCTTCTTTGTTCGAAGATCTCCGCATTGTCAGACCTTCGTTATTCAATGGTGTTCCGAGAATCTTCACCTTGGTTGAGAACGCCATCAAAAGTGAACTGGCAAAGTATCCTGGAGATGACCCTATGAGGAATAACAAGGTTAAAGTATCTTTGGGGTTTGAGAATGTGAGTTTTTTACAATGTGCATCTGCCCCCATTTCGAAAGAGTCTATTCTGTTTTTCAAAGATGTGCTTCAGTGTGGGTTCCTCAACTCTTATGGTGCCACTGAACTCTTCTCAGTTATCTCTTATTCCAATCCATATGAAACCATTGCTGGGTCCTCCGGTCCGATCGCTGTCAACTCTGAACTCAGGCTCAAGGATGTCCCTGAGATGGGTTATACATCAGCTGATAAACCACTTCCTCGAGGTGAGGTGTTGATTCGCGGTACATCCCAGTTCTCACACTACTTCCAGAACGACAAGGCCACACACGATGCAATTGACAGTGAAGGCTGGTATCACACCGGCGATGTTGCCAGTCTTGATCCTCAAGGAAACCTATTCATTGTTGACAGGGTGAAGAACTTTTTCAAAATGAGCCAAGGCGAATATATTACACCTGAGAAGATTGAGACAGTCTATCTGAGCAAGAACCCAATTCTGACTCAGTTGTTCGTCCATGGTGACTCCTACCAGAATTATCTCATTGGGATTGCTGGCGTTGACATGCCAAACATGAAGGAGTACTTGGCCAAAGAATTGCAATCCGAGTTCATCAAGGATCTCTCCGATAGTGATTTGCTGAAGTTTGTCAACCTGGGGAAGATCAAGCAGCTGATTCTATCTGGCCTGTTGAAGAATGTCAGGGATTGCGACCTCCAAGGATTTGAGAAGCTCCACAACCTCCACCTTGAGCTACGTCCCCTCAGTGTGGAGAATGAGACTCTCACCCCCAGCTTCAAACTCAAGCGGAACACTGCCAAACTGGTGCACTCAGACAAAATCAAGCAACTCTACCAGGAGGGCAGCCTCATCAAACCCAACAAGTTATGAGTTTTCTCCAATACAATCGACTTTTCCATTTCCAGTATTCTACAAGCCCCTCCACTGCCCCACAAATATTTCCTTTTTGGGATAATAACGTAAACCGTGACACGAACTTGTGGAGACCGGCACAGGGATAGCTGTACCGTTGTTTCTTTCATTGTTATATAAACAGGGTCTGTAGACTTGTACTAAGTTCTCGAGTTCCTTTGAAATGATCGTCACTCAATGTCACAATACGAGGCGCAAGCGGTCCCAGGGTCGCAAGAACCCGGCTACTCCGCGATTTACAGAAACAGCTACTCACCAGAGGCACTCATTGAGTCGCAGGACGGTCTCTTTACTTTGAAGGACTATGATGAGGTGAGTTTTGCCAAGTTTAGCACGGATTATTGCTATGGTAAGAGGCACCCAGAGGAGAACTACTTTGACTACCTCACCTATGGTGAAGTTTGGGAAAGAAAGTGCCACTTTGCATCAGGTTTGATCCATTCATTGAAGCTCAACCCCAGATTCCAAGATGATGTGGAGCTCGTTGTGTCCATCTTTAGTGGTAACAGACTTGAGTGGATGATTACAGATCTCGCCACCCGTGACTTGGGCGTGGCCAACACAGCATTGTACGACACGTTGGGTCTCACCTCGAGTCAGTATATTCTCAACCTAACCAAATCCCCAGTGCTGGTTCTCTCCAAAGACAAGATCATGAAGGTGTTGCAATTGAAGAGGGAGTCTGGACTGGACAATCTGATCCAGCTGATTTCCATGGATGACATCAACTACGAAACTGATGCTCATTTAGTGACACTCTGCCAGAGCCTTGGTCTCACACTCTTTGACTTCAACTCCATTGAAACGATTGGTAAAAACCATCCATTGTCCTCGGATGAAGTCATGGCCCCCACCCCTGACTCCACCTACACAATCTCATTTACCTCAGGAACCACAGGTAACCCTAAAGGTGTCGTGGTCACCCACCGCAACGCCGTTGCAGGTATTGTCTCATGCTTCATCTCCTTCCACTCCCCGAATCTTTCTGACCTTTCCGCCTCAACTAACATTGACGAGAACAAAAAACAGGTTCGCGTATTGAGCTATCTTCCTTTGGCACACATCTACGAGCGCATGCTGATCTCATGGGCCAATTTCCGTGGGTTCGCGGTGGCATTTCCAACTAGGCCGGGTACAGAGTCTCTTTTTGATGACCTGAAACTCATAAGGCCAAATTACTTCTCAGGTGTTCCTCGTGTCTACTCTCGTATCGAAAATATGATCAAGAAACACATCAATGATCTGAACCCTTTTATACAGAGAAAGTTTGAGGAGATGCTGGCATCCAAGACTGCGAACAACTTTAATGCCAAAAAGGATAAGGACACTTACTGGGTGCTGAACAACCTAACCGGAATTCAACGACTCAAGGAATCAATTGGCTTTGAGAATGTCAAGTATCTCAAGTCCGCCTCAGCACCAATCTCCCCAAACTCAATACAGTTTCTCAAAAATGCGCTCAATGTGGGGTTTGAAAATTCCTATGGTCTCACGGAATCCTTTGGTGTCATGTCCAGTGATGACCCATTCAGCTCGGGGGAGCCTGGTAGTGTGGGACCCGTAAATGTAGCCACAGAGATGAAACTCAAGGATGTTGAAGCCATGGGTTACACATCGGCTGACAAACCATACCCTCGTGGTGAGCTCCTCTTGCGTGGTCCACAGATTTTCAAGGAGTACTACAAGAACCCAGAGGCAACAAGGGACACCTTTGACAAGGGCGATCCTGAATCAGGGTGGTTCAAGACTGGTGACATTGCCACAGTTGACAAGTTTGGCAAAATCCACATAATTGACCGTGTGAAGAATTTCTTCAAGTTAAATCAAGGTGAGTACCTCACTCCAGAAAAGATTGAGAACATTTACCTTGCGAGAAACAAACTCCTTACACAGTTTTACGTTCATGGTGATTCGCTCAAGAACTACGTTGTTGCCGTTGCAGGGTTTGACAAGGGCTTACTCAAGCAGTTTATTGCCAGTCATTTGGGCCGTGACCAGATTCATGACGATGAGTTCCATGACCATATTTCTAACCCAGAGGTTAAGAAGGCTGTCATTCAAGAATTGAACAAAAATGTTACACCCTTGTTGCAAGGGTTTGAGAAGGTTCACAACGTCCACATTCACCATGATGAACAGCCACTAAAGGTTGAGGATGAGGTGCTAACTCCAACTTTGAAGTTGAGAAGAGTTCAAGCTAAGGCTAAATTCCTGGAGGTGTTGAATGGGTTGTACGAACAAGGGAGCTTATTGGCAGACAAGATGAAATTGTAACTCCCTACGATATATAAGAAAGATTACTAGAATGGCTATATAACGAAGCTAAGTATATGAGGAAGTGGCATAAGGTGTGTAGACTGTTTGTAGACTGTTCCGCTTGAGACCAGCAGTCTGACTATAGTCCGGATACACTCATTCCTACTTCTTCATACATGTAAGTTAGGATGTGCAACTTCCTTTTCTATTCTCTCTGGTTTTCTATTTTGTCTTTACTCGGTAATTGTAACTTGTAACTAGCTAGAAGTCATAGGTTCTTTACAACACACGCATGACATATGGCATATGACCTATGGACTCGTAAAGCTTCCCGAAGAGTTGTCTTCTTACTATTGGTGGTGTCTGGATGTTTCTCCCTCTTCTCTTCCACAAAAATTTCTTTGACACATTTGTTGATATTTAGTTCCCAAAACTCATTAGATGTGGCCTCAGAAAGACGGATTGGGTGTACAATTAACCTACGGTGTTTCAGGTCCCTCTCTTCCGCTTCACAGTCAAGACCCTAGCCAACCTTGGGTGTTTTCCCGTCAGCGAGAGGGCGGCTTTCCATTTCATGAACTTCCATACTCACGACGTGTCCTCGTACCTGCGGCTCTAGATCCATCCATCGGAGACGAAGGAGCGCAGGTCTGGTTTGACAGTCATAGTAACATTGGTGACGTTCTAAAAGCTTGCAAACCGTTTGGTGTGCAATTGGATGCGAAGGAGAAGCGTCGCCAAAATCTCCTGCAAAGTAAATACATCTACGATCCAGCACCAGTCTGGCGGCCGCTGGATTTTGCAGGAGTAACGAGGTTCGACTCACATGTGAAGGAGGAGGTCTTTGCATTTGCTGCTGGGGATGAAGGGAGTCTTCTTGCCGTGAGGAGAACCAGAAAGATTGACGAGTTTGTCCACTGGACTGAGGAGAGCGATGGTATAAAAGTGTTGAAATGTCCTGCACCAGCTGAAGGAACGACTCTCCAACTGGATACACGCATCACACAGGTGGAAATTTCCCGATCAATGTCTTCTTTTGAAATTCGCAAGGATGTGCTGCTGGTGAGGACGCTTTCGTCCCTTTATGTAATCCACGTTAAGTTAACACATTCAATAAGAAACGATTCTGCCGTCACTCTGGATGTGATTGCACGTATTGAGACAAGGGACTATTTTAAGTACAACTTGGCTTACGCTGCAGCGAACCCTTTTGACAACTCGCAGTTCTCTTGTGTGGATTCCAAGGGCCATTGGATCGTCTTCAGCATTAGTGGCCAGCGTGATGGAATCAATGTTGTCTTTAAAGGAGGAACGAATCAAGAGGCTGACATTTCCAACTTCAAGCGCATCAGATGGGGATCTAATACCAATGAGATTGTTATTTTGGGGAGAGCATTCCTAAAGACAATCGCACTGCCCACGGGTGCCACGACTGATATTGTTGCCGCTAACAAATGGTCCCACTTACGTGATTACACCCCATGTGATTCTAACGATAATTATGGGTTCCTGTTAACTTCAAGGGAGTTGATATGGATTGATGTTGCCCACGGTTTCAAAAGAATGTTGGCTTGGAAGCACTGGCTTGATGAAGAAGATCCAACTTTGCAGTTACAGCTTCGGACCATCAATGATGTCCATTATCTTACCATCTATTCGCAGCACACAGCACCAATGCTGCTGCTGCAGTGGAAACTAGGGGAGGATGATGGACTTCCTAGATCCATACATGACCCGATATTGCTTCTAAGTCAGAATGGTGATGGTGAGTCGCCTATGCATTCACATATACTTCTCCCACTTGAGCCTAACCACATACAATTGTTTCGTATTACCGCTAGCCTGGAATTGTCGCGAAGCATCCTCAGCACCAAAAAGGGCATGGTGATCAACAATACTACCACTATTCCAGAGCCATCTTCAAGGCCCACCACTAATGCCACAGGCAGGCGAATGCGTTACGATAAGCTTAAAAACGACAAACTGGAACAGATCCACAAACACTTGTTCCATGTCTCTAGATTCAAACCTTCAAGTTTCGCAGATCCTACAGTTTTCCAAACCTACATCACCAGTCTGTACCTTGATAGATCGCAACCGCTACAAGACCCACAGCCCATCTCATCCTATGCTCGAGAACCTCTGGGTGCCTTTTTGAGTTTTTCTGAGTTTGACAACATGATGAGCCAACTCGGTGACTTTTTCAACAGGAATGGACTGGAGTTCAACAGCCTCCTTTCTGTCTTAGATCTCGTCTTCCGTGACACGATGAATGTGTCTGAGATCAAGACATTGCAAGATCTGTACGATTCCTTGGTAAAGATGTGGAAATCCACTGTCATTGCCCGCTCTGTGACTCGAGATCTTGCGTTAAATACGTCTATGGTGTATGATGTTAAAAGAGAAACTGAAGCGCTGGATGAGAGGGTTGAGGAAATGCCCGTGCAACTAAGACAGATTATGAAGGACTGGGACAGAGATTTCTCTATTGACGAAGCACAGGATCAATTCTCGCAATTGGTGAGTCAAAAACTTCAGCGTGTTCCAGTAGAGGAGTCACAGCCAACTATTCAATTGACACAGTCACAAGTTGCTTCTGGCTCACAATCACTCACAAGACCAAAATCTAAGGGCCCGTCCTCGAGAGGATTGTCTACGTCTCAGCAACAATTACACGCAAGTCAAGGTACTACATCATCACAGCCACAGGCGTTTTCCAATAGTCAGAAGCGGAAGAAACGGAAGGTGCGTGGTTTTGCTTAGATCAGTTCATCTACATGTTAGTATATATACCCCCAAATTTATGAGATCCGATCCCCTCGGAAGTTGTACTCAAGTCGTAGGGGTTGAATAGGTGAGTTGCAGCTTTAATAATGGTAAGAGGACTAGATCACCGGCTATTGCGATTGTATCGACTACTATCTTGACAAATTGATCTGATTGGCCTGGTCTCCCCCCTATTCGGATGTTAACGGCGGTATCAGTCATTTTTTTCGCTTTTTGGCTATCATGAGTCAGTCAACATAATCAAAGAGCTCTGAAAGAAAAAAAAAAGTATGAAAACAGTGGGCGGCACTTTCTTTGTACAGAACAACTGTCAAATTCAATTCTAGCAAGCAACACCAACCAGAACCACAAAAATGTCTGCCTCTCTGAGAGCCACATTCGCCAAATGCGCTGAGGAGGACCGTAAGGCCCTTATCACTTTTGCTACTGCTGGGTTCCCTTCTATCCAAGACACCGTCCCAATTCTCCAGGGCTTCCAGGCTGGAGGTGTCGACATCATCGAGCTGGGTGTACCCTTCTCTGACCCAATCGCAGATGGGCCAACAATCCAGAAAGCCAACACTGTGGCGTTAAACAACGGAATCACTGTGCACAAGACACTGGATCTTGTGCGTGATGCCCGTGCTGCTGGAGTCACTGTTCCAATTGTGCTGATGGGTTACTACAATCCAATCATGCAGTATGACGAGGCTCAGTTCATCATTGATGCTAAACAGGCTGGTGTCAACGGGTTCATTGTTGTTGATCTCCCACCAGAAGAAGCTGTGAGGTTCAGAGACCTATCTTCCGAGTCTGAGCTTTCCTACATTCCTCTTGTGGCTCCTTCAACAACCGACTCTCGTCTCGCATTGCTCGCTTCCATTGCCGATTCGTTCATCTACGTTGTTTCCCGTATGGGTACCACCGGTGCTTCTACCTCCGTCTCATCTGATATCTCCTCCCTTGTGACAAGGGTGAGAAAGTTCTCCGGTGATACCCCATTGGCTGTTGGCTTCGGTGTCTCCACCCGTGAACACTTCACCACTGTCGGTTCAGTTGCTGACGGTGTCGTTATTGGCTCCAAGATTGTCACTCTTTTGGGAGACTCGTTGGAAGGTACTCGTGGTGAGACCGCCAAGAAATACGTTCAAGGAATTGTCGCCAACCGTGAAGTGACCCCTTTTGAAGCCGTTGACTCCGACTCTTACATTCCAAAGGAGAAGAAGGACTTTGCTGAATTGCACAAGTACCCAGCTCGTTTTGGAGACTTTGGTGGGCAGTATGTTCCAGAGGCTCTCCATGCCTGTTTGAGAGAGTTGGAAGATGCCTTTGAAGCTGCAATTGCCGATGAAGGGTTCTGGGAAGAGTTTAGATCCCTGTACTCTTACATTGGCCGTCCTTCTTCCTTCCACAAGGCTGATCGTCTCACCGAGCATGCTGGTGGTGCCACCATTTGGCTTAAGAGAGAGGATCTCAACCATACTGGGTCTCACAAGATCAACAATGCCCTGGCCCAGGTACTTATTGCTAGAAGACTAGGTAAGAAGGAAATTATCGCCGAGACTGGTGCTGGTCAGCATGGTGTCGCGACTGCTACTGCATGTGCCAAGTTTGGTCTGAAGTGTACCGTCTACATGGGTGCTGAAGATGTTAGACGTCAAGCTTTAAACGTCTTTAGAATGAGAATCCTTGGTGCAGAGGTTGTTGCCGTGACCAATGGCACAGCTACATTGAGAGATGCCACTTCTGAAGCTTTCAGAAATTGGGTCACTAACCTGTCAACTACACACTACGTTGTTGGCTCTGCCATTGGTCCTCATCCATACCCAACTCTGGTGCGTACCTTCCAATCCGTGATTGGCCAAGAGGCCAAGGAGCAATTCAAGGCATTGAATGATGGCGCTCTCCCTGATGCCATTGTCGCCTGTGTCGGTGGTGGTTCCAACTCCACTGGTCTTTTCTCTCCATTTGAGAACGATCTTTCTGTCAAGATGCTTGGTGTGGAGGCTGGTGGTGATGGTATCCACACTTCACACCACTCTGCCACTTTGACTGCCGGTGAGCCAGGTGTATTCCACGGTGTTAGAACGTATGTCTTGCAATCCAAGGATGGTCAGATCCAAGACACACACTCTGTTAGTGCTGGTTTGGACTACCCTGGTGTTGGTCCTGAGCTGGCTGCCTGGAAAGCCAGTGGCAGAGCCGAGTTCCGCGCAGTTACTGATGCAGAAGCATTGCTCGGGTTCAAGACACTGTCTCAATTGGAAGGTATCATTCCTGCCCTGGAATCTGCCCATGCCATTTACGGTGGGTTGCAGCTGGCCAAAGAAATGGGTCCAGGTAAGAACCTCATCATCAATGTCTCTGGTAGAGGTGACAAGGATGTGCAGACAGTGGCTGAGGTGTTGCCAAAGTTGGGTCCAGAGATTGGCTGGGATTTGAGATTTGAATCATTTCAATAAAATCTATACAAAGAACGGGCCTTCTGTAAACAACATTTATTTTTAAAGATATAATGTAGTGTCCTAAAATGGAGGAGTCAGAAGAATTGAAAAGGATAATTAAAAGAAATGAGTATATTTGCGACTCTCCACGTGCACCTCCATCTCCCTCTTGAGCTCATTCAGCTCCGTCTTAATCATCTGCGCCAACCCGGGCGTCAACTGGTTACACGTCGCCACATCGGGGTGGCGATCGTACTCTTCCTCACTCCAGACGTCAAATAGTGTAATCCTAGATGAAAAAGTCACGGCTTTATTACCTTGTGACTTGCCTCCAGGGGATGCTGCAGATGAAGACACCGTCAACGATCTGAATGAAGAGGAATCCTCTGGTGGGACGTAATTCACTGTATTTGTAAAGGCAGGAGCACGCAGGCCACGGAAAGACATGGATATTGGTCGCACAAGTGTGCCCGGTTGTTGGAGTGCTGCTGGTGGGATGAAGGCATTCTGTTGTAAGAATGGTGATGAGGTCTCAGCAAAGTTTTCAGAGATGACACTTGGAGAATACTGCACCACATTAGGCGAGTACTGTTGTTGTTGGTTCAGCATTGGTGATGAAAGAGGTTGCTGTGGTGGCGATTGTGCACTGTGTGATGAATAGTTGTCAAAGCCAAGTTCCAAATCAGCACCAAAGTCAATAAAGTCTGCAAATTCAATCAATTTTGAAATATCATCCTCTTGTTCTTCTTCTCTTTCTCCAACGCCGCTCGAATGCTCATGCTCATTGTCAAAATGTGGTGGATTGTAATTGTCGACAATAGAGTCAAACTCAAGTGTCTGTGAAAACTCCTCCACGTTAAACAGCTCCTCGTCACCATCGATATCAAACTCGTCATTTCCATCAAGGTAATTGGTAAAAGAAGACAAACTGGACTGTTTCTTCAACACCGAGGCATCTGGCGACTTATTCGCGTGAGGAGGCACATGATGGTCCTCATCTGAACCCAGTTGCACCTCCATTCCCTCGCCCATTGCGTTCATGTTGATAGCATCAGTGAGTGAGCGACTGTTGGATCCAATTGAGTGTCTTGATCTGACTGATCTGTTTCTCTCTAATGACACAATGGATTCCAATTCTTGTGCATTGAGTGATTTAGGGAACAAAGTCTCTCCTTGAGATACAGCAATGGCAGAAGATCTCTTCTCTGAGATTCTAAATCTGTTAAAATCCTCGTTGAATTCATCATCATCATCAAAATCGTCATCATGCTTAGGTTCAGTGTTGGCTGGTGGTGTCAAGGGTGTCTTCTTCTCTTGTTGAGGCAACACTTTGCTCTTTTTCTTGAATGCACTGAAGAGTGAAGTGGAAGATGCAGACCTGCGAGCCACTTTAGGCTCTGTTGACCCAGTTGGCGCAAGCTGCTGAACAGATCTAGAGCTCTTGATTGTTGATGTTGGTTGCTCGGAGACAGACCTCTTCTTTGTCTCAAGTTTTGGAGGTTGTGCCTTGTCAAGCTTGATAGGCTCGACATTGTTTGCTGTTGATTTTCTCTTAAATATACCAAAGAAGCTCTTTCTTTTCTCTTTCTTATCACTCAGTACAGGCAAAGAGGCTGATCTTTGGGTGTACTGTTTTGTTTTGAGCTGGGACAACTTCGTCATCACCAATGGCTCGGTCTTGTCTTCATCTTCATCAGAGGCTGCATCTGCGCCTGTACCTGCACCCGCACCTGAACCTGCATTCTGCATTGTCTTTGGTGAGGATTGTACTGATGCAGTGCTTGATTGGGAATCAGTATGAGCCAGGACTGGAGTCTGGATGATCTCTGGAGTGAATGAGAACTTCTCTTGTGGAACCTCTTCCACCACGGTTTCAAACATGGACCGAAATGTTGGTTCTTTGTTGAACACTGGCTCAGATGGAGCCTGTGGCGTCTTGAATATGTCCTCGGTGGTGTCTCGCAATGATGGTGATTGAGCACTGGTGGCGTTCAGTTCTGACGGCGGAATCGTTGGTGTATTGAGTTGAATGAGATCTGGAGAAGCATTTTGCTTCTGTTGAGACGCAACCGGTAATGTAGGGGGCGAACTTAACAAGAAAAATTCTTCTTCCTCTTCCTCTTCCTTCACAGCTGTGATGGTTTCCATTGACCTATTTGCCATGTCTCTTTTCTTGGTAGACTTCTTTTCCAGAATGTTGGCCAACGCAGCAAGAGAAGGAGAGGCGGTCATCCCGATGGTGCCTGTCTTGTTCTCCTGAAGTTGGTCTCTGAACTTCATGGATTCCATAGAGTCGCTCAGAACAATACTCTTCCTGAAACTGGCTGCATGATGCTCAGCGCTCTTCTCAGAATTGTAGAAATCACCTTGGAGCAGATCTGGGGATTGTTCCTGGTGATTGAACTGGTGTTGGTGATGTTTGGAGCTGGTGGAAGTCGAAAAAGTAGTGTTGTTTTGCGGTGATGAGAATGTGGATGTTGGCACAGAGGACTGTGTGTGGTGGTCATCTTCGTCCTCAAAGCTCATACTGGAAATGGAGGAGTTTGAAAGACCGGTCTGGATGGGAGTGTGGACAGTGGCGACCTGGGTCATTTGGTACTGGTGAGGTGGTGATAATCGACAGTCTGTGGACCACTTTTCCGCTGTTTGAGATGGACTGCTACCTAAAATGAAAAGTGTGAGTTTGGGGCCCTTCAACTTTCTTTGATCTTCTCGTGTTTTTCTGTTTTCGTGCCTTTTCCAAATTTGGAAATACTCTGAATATTTTTTTTCTGAAACCTGTAGTCCCGGAGAAGGATTGTTCCAGATCAGTGCTTCGTTAAGACGAAATTGGTAGAGCAGAAACAGGCTTTGCTCAACTTTATATGGCCTTTTACCGCTGTTCAGTCTTTGAAACCGTCTGTCCCAATCTTAGTAAACCATCCAAATATTCTCGCCCTCTTGACGCGTGACCAATTTCTTTCCAATCTGGTACCTTTTTTAAATTACACGCGTTGAGCCTGGTTTGGGGCACACCAGACTGCATCTCACTTACCAGCCTTTCGATACTTGCGAAGAGGATCTGAGAATCGTGATTCCGCTCAAGTACAGCGCAAAACACGCATTTGAAAACCAACAACTGTTAGTAGGCCCCATACTTAAGCAAGTTTTAATAATGCAATAAAATACAACTTAGAAGGTAAGAAAGTCTGAATTTTTGTCACAGTGTAGAGGTCTGGAATTGGTGATATGCCGCCGGTACTGCCGCCGGCTTGATGAAAGAGTGTATGAAAGCCATTCATACAAGATTGAAATACACAACTTGAATCTATGGAACTTAATGATGATTTACTTAGAAGGCTATTCAGTATTGGAAAATAACTCATAAGTATGACTAGTCATGGATGGATCCCTTCATAGGACGGAACCGAATTGCTCTGCTGAATGAAGCTGGGGTTGCGTGTGGGGAGTTGCAATTGAAATTACACACTATGATGTTGGATATAAATATCATAAGAACTCCAGATACTATCCAAATGGTATGGAAAACACAATCGAAATATTTAAATACAATCGAACAGTTATCGAATGACTATACGATTTCTAACACATACATACCTGTGTAGATATTTAGGATGTTAAAAGCAACTAAGATTAATTGAGTTATATAATACACATACAATAAGCTAGATTGTATGTTCACTTGGAGCGAAATTGCGCACAGGGTCTTCGCCATATTTCTCCTGGTTGTTCTCTGCTCCATAATCGACCACCTCTGGTTCTTGATAGGTTGGAGGATTCAAAAATGGAACCCAGGACTGCTGGTATGCCTTCATCACCCCATGTTTCTTGCCAGTCTTGCTCAAGATAAAGTTGACAATGTTCAACTGGAAACAGAATCCCATCACCACAATCAATGCAAACACAAAAGAGCACCATGCAAAGGCGTAAAGTCTCCCTTTGCCCCAACTGGCACGGATTCCAAACTGAGGATATACGTCATTATAAGAGCTTCTCACTGAACGACCAATGTTCGTGAGGACAGCAGCACCACATGTGGTGAGAATGTAGCTGAGCCATTCCAATAACCCACCCACACCAAACAGAATAGAAAATGCCACTGGCTTTACAAATGAGACAAAGAACAGAATCAATGCAATGGCTGTGATAGCCACAGCTGTAACCAAGAGCGCAAACCCAGCCTTGAACTTGGAGTTCATCACCCCTGTGCTTGGAAGACCTGGAGGGAGGGCAAACGTAGTGTGAGACAGCGAACCAGCCGGAACAGAGTTCTGACCTTCCAAATAGGCAGCATACTGCACAAGGTATCTGTTTGTTCTTAAAATATCTGGCAAGTTGGTCATTGACCCTGTAGAGGACTCATACTGGACATTGGTTCCGTTCCCACTAACAAAGGCATGTCCGAGGAATCCAATGCGTAGATATCTCTCCAATCCAACCGCTTCTTCGGCGTCCTCAAAAGACCCAACGTCCAGAGTGGTGTTGTACACCGTGTTGAAGTTGATGTTGGTATAATCGAGACTGACCAAGAATGTATCAATGGAGGGGACGTGTCTATTCGACATGGAGTTGATTGCCAGTGCAAGAAAGACGAGGTGGATTATTGTGAAAAAGACAGCAACGATGCGGAGTATGATGATTGTCCATTTGACGTGCTTGTAGGCTGCCTCGCCTGTGTATGTTCCATACTGTTTTATCATGATTGCTGTGTGATGTTGCTTCCACATAATTAGCGAAAGTGGATAATCGATCGACTTTATACTGCCGAGGGGCTGATGAGGCTGACGTCAGGCTTGGGGTTCTTAGACGTTTGGAACTTTCTAAATATCCTGACCACCTTTTTTGCTCTGGAGATCTTGGTGGAACATATCGCGAAGTCAACGACATATAGCAACATTAGCTGAGATCCCTGCCTGACATATGTCGCCACGCATGAATAGTGTGACTACGGCGATTTTGTTTTAACCTCAGATGCTTCTAAGAACAAAGACTTTGATTTTAAGACTGTTGCTTATAACATTTAGTCTACAATTTGTTATCTTGTTATCGTTCAAAGACTAGTCTTATGCGGAGATTTCGAAAGCTGGGACTTCTCCGAGGACCTGGCCACTGATCTCAGACAAGATTGCCGCCAGACACCCTCGTGTACTTCTGACCCAGACCTCTGAGTCTCCCTAAGATCGAGAAGTACTGAACTTAACCCGGTCTAGCTACGTTTGCTAACTTCTTGAATATATTCTGGACACATTTTAATGCAGACTGACGTCATATTTCAAATAACCAACTATGCGTGAAGCTACGGCCAAAAAAAAAAAAAGAAAAAAAACAGACAATTCAACGGTAATTGAGGGTCCTGAACCAAACTGAACGATGTACACAGGAATCTTAGGCTATATCATGCGTGTGTTATGCCGGTACCATCTGCGATTTTCTTTCTTGTCTCAGGAAATACCACATCAAGCAGACTTGGGATCGATGGATAACAACGTCTTGGTACATTGGAGCGTCTTTCATCATAAATAACACCATAGAAATATGACCAAGCACTCTATATTTTGTGTATGGCCAGAACTGGTACTTCTTGCCCAAGTAAACCAACGTTTGCATGGTGGAACGTCACGTTCGGGAGGAATGTGAAGGGAGTCTACTTGTAAGTGGTAGACCTCATTAAGTGAGATATAAAGTACATATCGACCTTAGCACTGAAAGTACAACAGCTTTTATGCATTAAAAATCCACTGAGGATAGAACTGGTGATACCACCGAAGGCAACTTAGGAGGTTGAATATCAGAGAGGAAGAAGCGCAAGTAAACCAATAGCAAACGGCAGGTTTCATCACAAAGAAAGCATCCCCAGTTGCTGTTAAGCCTTCTTCTGCCACTACGTCCCAACCGCTGCAATAACTAATTGAAGCCTAGTCCTGATATTGTTCAAGCAGCCAGTTGCCCAGTAACTAAACGTACTGTCGAAGTTGGACTGCAATCATCCTTGGTTAATCTTTGTAGAGTTCTGCTACTTACTATACTACAAGAGTACCCATTCTATGACAGCTGAAAAGGTTGAGCCTAGTACTCATCTTACCACAAATCGTATCACCACTAGGAGTAGTCTTGCGATGATTAAGAATTACTAACAAAGTTTTGACCCATTATAGGACTCAGCTTTCCAGAAGGCAGCTCCCTGAGCTCAATCAAGGGTCAGATCTGATACATTTCCCACAACACTTGCTGCCCTTACTGTTAAGTTTATAACCACCGGTCACTGAATCGACTACGTCCTAAAAATTTTACAGAAGTTGGGTAAACTGCCATGAATTTTCACCTGATACCAGACTACTGTATGAGTTTGCAGTCTCTCAGACTCAGCGACAATCTTGCTGCATGCTTGGATCTATGGTAAGCACTTCCCTGAGTGAGCGCAACTCCGGATTTTTGTGGTTAAGCAACTGAAAGCAGGAAATTTCTCAATCAGGTACTTTTTAATGTTTTCATATTTTTTTCGGAGATGAGGAGTCTCTTGACTTCTTTAGCTTTACATAGAGCATATCAGCACCTTTAGAGATGACAGATCAAGGTATGTTCAGGGAAGAAAAGATTTCGAGATTCTCGTACTAACACTTTACAGGAACACAACTGGAGAAAATTGCCAAGGACCTCTTTTCAACACTTGACAAGACATACCAACCACATTTTCCTCTCGATCAATACAAGGCACAGTTCCTTCCCCAACTGAAAGGCGAATCCCCGGTTATTCTCAATGGGAACCCAATAGGAGGTAAGCTTGCATTTCAGGATCATTGGCTCAAGTTCCCGTTAACTCAGCATACAATACAGTCCATTGACTACCATCCAATTCCAGGAACAGGCACCTTGATTGTGAACATTTCAGGCAAAGTTAGATTTGACCAGTCAGGAAAGACAAAAACTGGTGAGACTGCTGAGATCCAAATTCCAGGACAACTCCCATCACAACCTGCTACCATGAGTAACAGTTCGTTGACCGCCGGAAAGTTATGGAGCTCATGGTTAGCACTTAACGCAAATCTTGTGATTGACGAGAGCATTTTCCAAACAAACGGTAACGCTGAGTGCATCAATTCTCTTAACTGGAAGATTGTCTACTCACCAGATGACCTATTGATAACTCTTTAAGGACGCAGTTTATACAAAAGAGTAGCTAATGTTAATGAATCTATAAAGAAAGATCGTAGTCAAAGAGGAAATCAAAGTCAATCTTATCAGCTAGTATTAGTTATTCGAGTACATTGACATCTTATTATCCTACAAACTTCCATGTTTGGACGATTTTATCGAAGCATCAATCAGTCTGGTCTTCCTTCATCTAGATAATGCCTTTTCGGTAAAAGTTTGCAACCAAGACAACAAGTACCATTTCAATCACATGAAAACCAAAGGACACCCAGGTTAGAACAAATCCTAGCCCTATATTCACATTGGCAATACCAACTTTCGTAGCTAGCTCGTCCAACTTCAAGCTGTATTCAAGCGTTAGTGAGGATAGCAAAAAGCTCGATGCAACATTCAAAAATCCAATCAATGTCATCACAATGACACACCACTTTTTTGCAAACTGGACAGACTTTTGTCTCTTGCTGACTGCTGGCCATTGACTTTTGTGAGCTGCCACCACGGTAAGCAAAAGAACAACCAATGTGCAGTCAAAAATGAACTGTGTCAAACTCAAGAACCCTAAACCCTTTGAAAGCTTTTGCAATAGAACAGCCCAATCGAGGTACTCATTACTCTGATTTTCCTTATTCACCAACTGGTTAAAACCATTGATGGCTAGTTCGTAAGCAATTGCAAAACTGTCACCCATGATCGATAGATTGGTTTTGGTCAACTCTCCTAGCTGAACACCAGCGTCCCTCACAAAGACAGATAACAAGTCAAAGCCATAACTTTTCATGCAAAAATGCTCCAAGTTTTTCGTAGACAATCGACAATAACCCAAGAAGTTTAGCTGGTAGACAGTGTTCACACTGAAGGCATCTATAACCTTGTTTTGGTAGTAGCTATCTAGACTCGAGTTGATGAAATCATTGTCTGTCTCACCAAAGTCTATAGCCAAGTACGAAAGTACCTTTAACGCCTCTCTAACAGTCAATAGAGCAGTCTTGGCTGCTGATGATTTATCAGTCAACTGGATAGTCATTTGTGGCACACAAATTCTTTGGAAATTGTTACAGGTAAACACCGGCAAGCTGGTAATGGTAGTTGAGCATAAAAGACAAAACAATAGCAAGGAAATGACAATAATGGTACCTTTCTTCTCTTTAGGAGATACAGTTCTTTGAGCTGGAACGACTTTACAGTCCAAATCGGCATTATCAGCACTGCTCAAGTTGTGGCTCTTTCCACTACTGCTGTTCTCGACAAATTCAGCATTTGTTCTGGCTGGTATATCCTTTTCATTGATAAAGATGTGAGTATTATCATCATCGTCTTCTTCACCATCGCATACGTTACCAAACCCACTATAGCCAAGCTGTGACTTTTCATTCTGAAACAAATGATGATCTAACCGTTGGTCTTGGTCTTGGTCTAGGGATTCCACAGCAGACTTGAAAAATGCAGTGCCATCTCCATGCGGAGGGAGAGAAAGGACGGAGCCAACCTTGGACCGCAATATTTTGCTCTCATTATATGGTACCCTCAAGGAATCACCACCATTACTCGATCTCGACGGAGTTGCACTTGATCTATCAATCATCTGGGTATGGGTTGTCTTAATAGGACTAGGTGGTAGACATTGAGACTGTTGGAAGGATCCCATAGATGACGCAGGAGTAGGAGTAGATATCACATTCATGAAGGAACGACCTGTGATGAAGGTGGGCTGAACCAGGGCACCGCGAGTGTATTCTCGATTGGATGATGTGTGATCTGTACTGTCAGTGCTTCTAATTGGATCTATTGCTCTTCTTGGTCGGTTGTTTGTTCTCTGTTGTGGGTGCATCTCAAGCTAGCCGGCCTCCTTATGATAGCAGAGTTATTGTAATTGTGGTTCGCATGGAAATAGGCAGCTAAGAGAGCTAGATCCACCCTTCTCTAGGATTCCACATTTTTCTGTAAAAGGCGAATTTGAGATCCCACAATAATGGGGCATTTTGGTTTTGTGTCACGTCACATTGGCAATGGTGTTATGTTCTTTGAATGGTATGTCAATCAAGGCCTCTGACTCGTCCAAAAGGGATCTTGAGTAGTTTTCCTCACTATATATAAATGACTTCTTCACCCCGCTTGTAGACATGGATGGGATCTGAAAAGTTTTATCATCAAATGTTTCGTTTCCGTAAGAATAAGTAGTAAGTAGCATATCAGAGTCATTACGTCCAAATCTCATGCTCTCAGATTCTTCATCATCCCCCTCCGGCGTGGCACACCAGATTTGCATAGTCCAGCATGCCATGGAGAAGATGCAAGAGATAAAGATGGAATACATCAATGCAAACCAGCTTCCACCCATATGTAAACTGATCTTGTATCGGGAGAGCTCTGAGTGTATCCTGGACTTAAAATCACCGACAACAACAACCATTGCTATAGTGGTGAAGCCCATCAGGATAGCAACAATGATGGATGTGATGGCTAGCGCGTTGCCCAAAACTTTCACTGTCATTGGACGAACATTTGCTGTTTTGTACTTGTAATAGACAGCCATCAAAATCAACATTGGAACTTGCAGTACACAGACTAATATCAACAGTATAGGCACAGAATGTAGAAGTTTCTCCCTTGTTTGTCTCCATTTCTCGTAATCTAGTGCATCTTGTGTCATACCATCATCGCGATCCTCATCTTGTGTATCAAAAATGCCTTTTGAGATCATGATGGTGCCCAGTACTGCAAAATCATCAATTAATATAGCACGGTAATCATAAAGAGTTGAGTCTCGGCAATCAATGGCTTGTGTTGTGGTATCGTAAGGCTGTTGGTCCATCGGCGATACTCTATATGCATTGGTGTCGTTTGGAGCGATACCTCTATGCAAGTCATCTTCATTGAGGTAATTCCAACGGTATGTGTAGTGTAAACACATATTGTGTATCCCGGATGCGATGTAATCCGGAGTATCATAGAGCATCGACGTTGTAAGGTTGGTCAGGGAAATGATTTGAGAGGTAGAAAGGCCCTCACCGAAACTCATGTCACCGTTGGAGTTAAAGGTATCCCCCACAGTCTGATACAGGCCGGCAAAGATGTCCACTGTTGATGTGTCTAGTATAACAACGGCCATGTTGTCGTTGTTCTTCTCACTCTGAGGAGCAAGAATGGCTATTGTGGCCATAATGGTGAACACGCTGGTGAGCAGCCTCATCGCCATCAGGATGATGCTCTTGGGCTCGCTCTTTTCCTTGCTCCATAGATCCTTTGCCTTGTTTAGCCAGGATCTAGCTTGGTGATAGGCAGAGCTATCTCCTAGTTTCATCTTACAAGGATCTGAACTTTTTTTGGTGCCAAATCGAAATATAACTATCTGCGATTATGTCTAAAATTGCTACGCTCCCCCTTCTCGCGAATTGTTATAGAGACGCGATACCAGGTTTCTTTCAGTTTGGTAAAAGGTAAACAAAACAAGACACAATCAACAATAGAGGCGAGGAAGGCTCTTCTCAGTATTTCATCACAGACCAACTTGCCACTCTTCATTTTGTAGCCCTGCTGCTTACAGGACCGACACTCAAACTATGGCTTCAACACAGGCTAAATTCGTTGGCTGGGGGTTTGATTTTGAAGATGGCCCTTCTTCCAACAAAGGTCGTCCATCTAGAAGAGGAGGTAGAGGAGGTAGAGGAGGTGACAACTTGGTCCTAACAAGAGATTCCGACGGTTTAGAGATTCGTAATGGCGATGCCCTGTTGATTACTGATGAAGAGAACGTGAACGGTCCTCCAGTGGTTGTGATTGTCGTTAATGTTGAGATGGGTATCGACGACTATATTGTGGTCAATGCCGTTTATCTGTTGAGACTTGGAGAAGTCCGTAATCCTCCCGTCACTTCTGATCCGCAGGAACTATTTTTGACTAGTATTGTGGACAAGGTTTACCTAACCGATGTCCTTGAGAAGGCCACTGTTTTGAATACTGCTGGTTTTGAGCAGATTGTCATTGATTCATCCAACCAGGACACCACATTCTTATGCCGCAAGGGATACGATACCTATTATCACAGGTTTACCCAAGACCTCGATTATGCGGAGGTGCATGACGGTTTTTTAAGAGATGCACAAGCCCAGATTGAGTATTTGAGGAACTTCATTGTCAAGTCCATGTATAAGGAGAGGGTCCCACTACCAAAGGTAGCAGAAACTGAACCACAATCCAGTAAATCTACTGTGAGCGGGAAGGCTAAGCGGAAACCAGCAGAAGTATCCAAGGAACAGTCAGATCCTGAACCTGTTGGAATCAAGAGAAAGAAATTGAAACAAGTGGTGATTTCAATTGATGATTCCTCCTCCGTATCTGAGGACGAAAGTTCAACGCCCAGTAGCAACAAGGACTTAGGTGGCACAGATGTTGATTCGGAGCCGTTGTTTTCAAGTGATGATGAGTTTGAACCAAAAAGTAGGTTTACCACCGAATCGAGGCGCAAAGACCAGTGGTTTGCTGCTAGGAAGAAAGAAAAGGTCAAAGGCCCCAAATCCCTTACTCAAATTAAGAAGGACGCTGAACAACCTGATGAGGCATCCAGGGATGTGGTTAATACATTGCCCTGCCGTGAGAACCAGTTTACTGAGATCTACTACCTCTTAGAAGGTTCAATCGATTTGGCTTCAGGTACCTCTGTTTATATCAGTGGTGTCCCTGGTACAGGCAAGACGGTTACAGTAAGAGAAGTTATCAGACAATTATACAGACTTGCAAAGAAGCAAGACCTAAGGGAATTTGACTACCTAGAAATCAATGGGCTAAAGGTGTTGACACCGCACCATGCATATGAAGCACTCTGGAACAAACTCTCACCCAGAAAGAAGGTGGCATCAACGGCAGTTTCCACAGAGCTTGAGTCCTACTTCAAAGACGGCAAATCAAAAAGCCCACTTGTATTGCTCTTAGATGAACTTGACGAGCTTGTACATCACAACCAAGACTTCCTTTACAACGTTTTCAACTGGGCTAGTTACCGTAACTCCAAATTGATTGTTATTGCCGTTGCAAACAGTATGGATTTACCAGAGAAAACCCTTTCCAACAAGATCTCCTCCAGACTAGGGTTGGCCAGAATCGTCTTTCCATCCTACACACATGACGAATTGATGCTAATTATTCAATCCAAGTTGGAGCTATTACAGCAGCAGAACGTGACAATTGGTTCTGATTCAATCGAATACGCTTGCAGGAAGGTTGCAAATGTTAGTGGTGATGCCAGAAGAGCACTGAGAATCGTGAAGCGTGCAACTGAACTTGCAAAACAATCACACCTTGGAGAAGGGAAGGTGACCGTAACAACAAAACACATACATAGAGCGATCAGTGAAACAACCAACTATCCGGTGAGTGACTGCATTAAGAATCTCACTTTTGTCGGTAAATTGATTTTGATTGGTATTTTGTCGAAGAAACGCAAGTCTGGACTAACAGAGAACTCATTGGGAGATGTCATTGATGAAATCAAACAGATTGTCACTTTGAACTCTGCAAAGGATAGCTCCCAGTTCATCATTGAGGGTAAGAATATCTTTGACATCTTGTACCAGGACTGGGTAATAAGAGCAAAGGGATTCTCTTTCGTGTTGAACGAGCTGATAGAGGCTGGTCTTGTCCTGAAACAAAGTCAAAAGTCAGAGAGAAACTCATCTGTAAAATTGAATGTTGCTGATGAAGAAATCTCCTCAAGTTTCAGAAGAGCCAGTTCTTTGAAGTTTTTCTCAGACTTGATTGACCAGCTAGGGTGATACTGTCTCTGTATCTACTGTCATGCATGTGTTAAGGAGTTATTCTTGTATTATGGTAATCGTAAACACCGTTTAAAGATTGTACAGTAACAATGGCTCTCCCACATTCACAATTTCGGGGATAGTGATTTGAAGGTCGAAGGCTTTCGAAATCAAAACTTTGAACACCTTCTGGACATTAATGGATCCAGGGGTTGATGTGAATATTATGGAACTAGCGATAGAGCTGGCAAATTGGATGCTGGCATCATGGATCTCCTGTTGGTACTCCTTGGATTGCTCAATGAACAGATCGTACTTCGTACCAACAATTATCGGAATAGCATTCTGGTTGGTCGATCTTGCTGATCTATACCATTTACGTAAGCTCACAAGGCTTTCCCTGTTGGTGAGGTCAAACACCAACACCAATGCTACTGCATCATCTGTTGTGAGGGTAATCATCTCCTCAAATTCCTTCGCTCCACCCAAATCATAGATACTAAACCTCACATCGGTTGTTCCTGATTGAATGTTTCTTTCCATAAATGCCACGCCCTTCGTCTGTTGATATTCTGGATTGAAGTCATTGTTGACGTACTTCACCATCAGCGTAGTCTTTCCAACTCCAGAATCGCCCAGAAAGGCCACTTTGATAGTGACACTTGTTGTTCTTGTTAGTTCGACTTCAACACTATCGGAAAAGCCGTAGAACTTACGAGTTTCGTATCTCCTGAAAGTGTTTTGGAGGTGCTGGAGGATCTGGCATCGAACAAAGCGCTGAGTACTAGTACTGCACGGTGTCAATAAGTCCGGTATCGTTTCTCTTTTCAGAACATCTGTTTATATTTCAGCCCTAGATAACTATACAATCTGCACGTGATTTGATAAAGGGCAAGATAAGGTGCTAGGATGTCCTACCAATTTGTGACTTGAAAATTTGAAGATAATTTGGTTAACGCAACAGAAAAATACTGTTCCAACCAAAATCCCTAAACCTGTTGCGAAAGCACTATGAAAAACTCTACAGAGGGTTATGAAGCACTGATGAGACGCAATAGTTCGCGAACCCACTCACTGGAATTTATCATATTATTTCAAATTTCGTAAACACTACAATTGCAAGGACTACCTACAAGAACAAACAAGATGGCTGTTGGTAAGAACAAGAGATTGTCCAAGGGTAAGAAGGGTTTGAAGAAGAAGGTTGTCGACCCATTCACCAGAAAGGAGTGGTTTGACATCAAGGCCCCATCCACCTTCGAGAACAGAAACGTCGGTAAGACCTTGGTTAACAAGTCTACTGGTTTGAAGAACTCTGCTGATGCCTTGAAGGGCCGTATTGTTGAGGTCTCCTTGGCTGACTTGCAAGGTTCTGAGGACTACGCCTTCAGAAACATCAAGTTGAGAGTTGACGAGGTTCAAGGTAACAACTTGTTGACCAACTTCCACGGTATGGACTTCACCTCCGACAAGTTGAGATCTTTGGTCAGAAAGTGGCAAACATTGATTGAGGCTAACGTCACTGTTAAGACCTCGGATGACTACATTGTCAGAGTGTTCGGTATTGCTTTCACCAAGCGTCAATCCAACCAAATCAAGAAGACCACCTACGCTCAATCTTCCCACATCAGAGCCATCAGAAAGACCATGTCCGACATTATCACCAGAGAGGTTCAGAACTCTACCCTGGCTCAACTTACCTCCAAGTTGATCCCAGAGGTCATTTCTCGTGAGATTGAGAAGTCTACCAGAAACATCTTCCCATTGCAAAATGTTCACATCAGAAAGGTCAAGTTGTTGAAGCAACCAAAGTTCGACTTGGGTTCTTTGTTGGCTTTACACGGTGAGGCTTCTGAGGAGAAGGGTAAGAAGGTTACTTCTGGTTACAAGGATGAAGTTTTGGAAACCGTTTAAGTTAACCCTTTGATAGTTTTTAAATAGTTTGTACCAAAAATCAACACATTTGTAATTTGAGATGATGTAGCGCCTTGTAATAGCCTTGATAGTGCAATCAATAACACAGATGGAACAATGTTTTGTCGTTTTAGGTGGACGGTGTTGATATTACAAAGACTCGGCCCTGAACAGAACATGATCACCGAAGCATAGAGCTAGCTACACCTTGCGGTGCTCACTCCATCTGAAAGTATGCAAATAGAGTACACAATTTCAACAGATACTAGATGACCGGTCTGTTGTTAGCCATCCGCTAACTATGAGCAATATGGGGCTGTGTTACTGGCGAGCTCCCTTCGTCACCTGTTCGATTGATATCATGACAACAAAAGCTAGTCGATTAAAAATATAAATATGTAAGATTAGAAAGAAAATACAGCGTATATAAATAGGTCATGACTTTCGTTAAACTAATCAACAATGTCATCTAAGTCAGAACCAACACTAAAATGCAATAAAGAAAACAAAATATTAACTAGCCAAAGAAGGTTTAGTTGAACAAACGCTTTTCGTAGGAGTGCAAGTTGTGAACACCACCCTCTAATTGGGCAGATGGGGTTCTGTACTCAAATCTGATCTCACCAGAGTCAGACAACTCTCTCAAATCCTTGACAGATTGGATACCAATGTCTTGACAAGAGTGCTGCAAACCATTATACAAGTATGGAATGTACTTCTTGACGGACCCCTTGTCAACAACTGAACCGGAAACACCCTGTGCGACGAAGACGCTGTCAGACTCAGAGAAGTATCTCGAAGTGGAGGCGTTCCCCTTGACATCAGTCTTTTGCATAGCATCGATGGAGCCCATACCTCTGTATGTCTTCAAACGCTTACCGTCTCTGTAGAAATAGTCACCTGGGGACTCAGTGGTACCAGCAAGCATACTTCCCATCATGACACAAGAGGCACCAAGAGCAATGGCCTTGGTAATATGGCCAATGTTCTGAACACCACCATCGGCAATACATGGAACACCGTATTGGTTAGAAAATTGGGTAACGTTAAAGACAGCAGTACCTTGTGGTCTACCACAAGCCATAACCTCTTGAGTGATGCAGATGGAACCTGACCCCATACCAATTCTCAAACCATCAGCACCCGCAGCAATCAAAGAGGCAGCTTGCTCTCTAGTAACAACGTTACCAGCAATAACCTCCAAACTTGGGTAGGTCTCCTTAATCCACTTGATCATGTCTAATTGGAAGATAGAGTTACCTTGAGAAGAGTCCAAAACGACGACATCCAAACCGGCTTCAACCAGCTTGGTCAAACGTTCTCTGTCAGCTGGCAAAGTACCAATAGCGGCACCACATAGTAGTTGCTTGGTATCAGCAGACTTGGAAGCATTTGGGAAGTTCAAGTTCTTTTGCAAATCAGTTCTGGACAACAGAGAAACCAAGTTGTTTTCATCGTCAACGATTGGCAACTTGCCCTTCTTTGATTGTCTCAAGATTTCATTAGCACCGTTCAAGTCAATACCCTTGTGGGCGGTGACCAGTTCAGTGGTCATGATATCAGACACCTTGCTCTGCAGATCCTCATGGAATTGAATATCACGGGACGTGATGATACCAACAAGCTTACCTGGAACTTGACCACTTTCTAAGGATTATTGTTAGTAACCAAATTCTGAACGAAGAAAAGACACACATCCTCCAAGTAGCTGAGAGTTCAAAGTCAGAGTAAAGTTTCTCCCCAAGATCGTTTGATCGCAGTCGGTAGAACGAAAGTTATAAATTGAAAATTTTAATCATCATAAAGTGAATGGTGTTGGCAGAATGAATACACCTCAGCCGAATGTTGGAATGTGTCTGTGCGTATTTGTCTGCAAGTGAACTTACCAGTAACTGGGAAACCAGCAAAACCCAACTCCTCCTTCAACTTCTTGACTTCACCAATGGTCATGGATGGGGACAAAACAACTGGGTCATTGATGAACCCATTCTCGTACTTCTTAACCTTCTTGACCATCTCCGCTTGGTCCTCTGGAGATGAGTTATGGTGGATGATACCAATACCACCCAAGAGAGCCATGTGGATGGCCATGTCAACCTCCGTGACAGTGTCCATTGGAGAAGAAACAAACGGAGTTTTCAAAGTGATCTTCTTGGTCAACTTCGATTCCAAAGAGACAATGGAGGATGGGAACTCAATCTTACCTGGAAGAACCAAGAAGTCATTGTACGTTAAACCACCTCTAATGTTGGAGTCCATCAACTGATGAACGGACAAACCGTCCTTGGATTCATACTCCTTCAAGTGCTCTAAGGCTTGGGCTGGGTCTTTGAATGACATTGTGATTATAGTAGTTTGAAGGGCTATCTGTGCCAGATTGCCAGGAAAAGGGAAGGAAAATCAGACTTTTAGAAGGTGGATTTCAAAATCTTTTTATACGGAGAGGCCCCGAAAGAAAAATTTGAGTAAAAAGAAACGTGATTACATAACGCCAGTATCGATGAGCCTATCGAAAGGTCAATAGTTGGGCATTATTGAGTCAAATAGTTGATACAGAGCACACTAGGCTCTCTAGAGGATGCGACTATACCTAAAATTTATCATGGGCTTACCCTGGCCCTTCCAAACTAGCTGAAATAAAGTATATCGTTAAGGACTTGACTCCTTCCCTTTGCCTGGTTATTGATTAATTCTTTTTTTTACTAACAAACGGCTGGCGCAAAAATCTGTTAACCGGTGATTAAGAGATTACATAACGAGATCCTGAATTTTGGATACATCCGTACACCCGTATAATCCAAACAAAAACAAACCAAAGAAGCACAGACAGTTACGTGTAGCGCTACATGTTCAACCGTGGTTGGCAGCGCTATTCTTGAATTGTTGACTATGGATAGCCATCAATTTACTCCACCATATCCCACCTCAAATGAAATCGACCCACTGGAGTCTCTGGAGGAGCTCCAGCGATCCAGAGCCCGCTTTCTGAACAATCGGGAACCAGGCGCCCAACTGCATGTTGACACGAACCTGCCCTACCAAGGCGCACATACGGCCTATCCAGGCCCTCCATTGCCGCAGAGACCACCACAGTACATTATTGACCAGCACATCCCTTTGAGTCGCCCTAATTTTTACGAGAACAGATCGTTCAGTCATACCCCAGACCATCCACTATTGCCGCAGTCGATATCACAATCTAAGCTTCAAGGGCCCAGAGCCCTTCCTTCTAAATTCTCCAATAGTAACCTGGCTTCAGTGATATCAGGCGAAAGCGCCAATGTGGTATCCCCACAACTCTATAATGCCCCTTATCCGCTTGACTCACCCATTGGAAATACTAGCCGATATGACCAGTTTGCATCATCACCGATTGATAGCAGAGATAACTACTTTTCAAGACATACATCAGCTTCTGATACCGTTTGCGACTCTCAGTTTGCCGAAAGACTGCCATCGTCACCATCCTTTCCAAAATCACTAGACGTTCAAGCCACATCAGTACCAATCAAAACAACTTTCCCAACGGATTCCAATGTGACGTATGATTCGCCCATTTCTGCATTACCTGATGTTCCACAAGCGACACCAAATCCAATATATTCATCGCCAACTTTCACAGAGAGGAAAGCGCGAAGTCAGAATAACTCACCATCGCCAACTAAGAGCGGATTTTACGGACCAAGATTAAGACCATCCAGAACATCATTGATTATACCTTCTCCTTCGGCCTCTCCGAACAAGACCTATTATGACCATAGAACGAGTTGGAGATCAGAGTATTCAGTAAATGTGCTTGACACTGATGACGAAGATGAAGGTCCCTTTGATGACCTCCATGACATGCAGCTGCCCAGTGAAACATCTAATGAGTCAAGTAACATCGAGAGTACTTTGATGAAGTTTGAGTCAGTTATGTTACCAGATATCCAGAATACCCCACTCGAGGGGAAGGTTATGGATAAGGAATTGCCGCCTGTTCCTACCCTTGTGCAGCTCCCAGTGCTCCCATTTTCTGCTAGGACTTTGAAAGACCGCCATTATAAAGAATGTTCTAACGTGGCACTTTTATCTGACATTTTCAACTGGTCTGTGATATTGACGGAAGAATGGTCTGAGGGATTGGCCGTTACTCTGAAAGAGTACAGAATATCCTTGAAGTCACTAATTACTCACTTGACTTCAAACATCAGACCGTTTTTTTTAGAGAAACAGGTTGACTCCATCCTGTCATCCTTTGAGAGACAACATGCTATTTATATAGATGAGAATGAAACCATCCACTTCTTCAGCAATGTCAAAGTCCAAGGCGTCTTGCCTGCTCTGACGCCTTGTTATTCTTACATTCACACCAAGAACCCAGTTAGCCCATATCACTGTTATTCATCACGCTGTCCTCTAACTATCATTAAACCACCAGTACCGCAAGCTCCACCTTCTGAGTCTTTGAATGGCAACATTGGTGAATGGACATCATATTGGAATTTGACGCAACAAGATTTGAAGGAGTTGGATGATAACGTTATTAAGAGACAAAGTCACATTTTTGAACTGATTAGACAACAGCAGAATATTATCAAGTTGGGTGAGATTCAAGTCAAGGTGTATGGCCATTCATTCAAAAACACAAGACCACAGCTATTACCCGACATCTCAAAGTTTTACAATGATACCTTCAATTCTGTGAAGCCGTTGATTGAGCTTCATAGAAAGCACCTCTTGGAGCCCCTAATTCACAAATTGAACACACAGGGAAAGTTCATATCTGGAATCGGTGAAATCTTCATCAACTGGTCCAAGCTCTCCACTGTGCCGTATTTAAAGTACACCGAACAGATGGCATCTGTGCGTGAATTGATCAAGTATGAGAAGTCCAAGGGTTCGAGGTTCAGTCAATGGTTATTGGAACTTGATTGTAATCCTGCAGTGACTGGTGCATCGCTGGACCACAACAGAATCTTCTTTTCTGGGTTCACCGGTCACACACAGTCTTTGGCATTGGTACTAGATAGTGTTTTCAAAAGGACGAAGGAGAGTGATGAGGATCACCACATGTTGGATCTGGCCATGAAG
This sequence comes from Barnettozyma populi, assembly GCA_003706705.3. NCBI lineage: Eukaryota > Fungi > Ascomycota > Saccharomycetes > Phaffomycetales > Phaffomycetaceae > Barnettozyma > Barnettozyma populi. Next base: position 82,427 of record PPLZ03000034.1, read on the forward strand.
GCAGTTGATCAACTCAATCGAAAGATTGATGAGACCCAAGGCCTTGCCCTAGAGACCAGAGAGTTGAGGATATTATTGAGACAATTGAGCTGGAGAAGCACTCTTCTGGAGACAGATCTGAAATTAACTGAACCAGCGAGAAAGATTGTGAAGAGGGATCTAGTGATGAGAAAGGATAAATGGACCACCACGAGCAACTTGATAATTCTTCTTGATAATTATTTGCTGATCACCGAACAACAACGTGATCACCATATCAAGATTGTCGAAAAGCCAATCCCGGTTGAGTTTCTTCAGGTTGAAACCAAAGATATGCCCCAAACTATGATTCCTACACCTGAGAGCCAGGTTGAAGGCGAAACTCATCAATTCATCATCAGACACACGAGCCAAAATCTCTCTTACAGATTTTTTACAGAAACAGCGCAGGAACGTGACTCATGGATTTGGAGTTTCAACAAGGTTAAGCAAACAAAGGGCCAAACCAACAATGTTGAAGCGTACCAGATTAACGTGTTATCAGATCAGTTCCAATACCCTGATGGTCAGCAGCCACAGAAACTGCCGATTTGCGTTCCTGGATCTAATATCGATGTAGTGTTGAAGGAATTTCAACAAACAGTTTCGGACCAGTTTAAGGAACTTTCCATATCAAGACCTGTCATGGTTAGTGAAGTGCTGTCAAGTACTACCATTAGTTTCCAAAACGAATCTTTTCATCTGCTGGGTTTGAACTATGGTCTGTTCATGACGCCCGTGGACAATCCAAGAGGATGGAAGAGAGTATTAGAGATGTCCAAGATTACTCAAATGGATCAATTACAGGAACTCCTGGTTCTGGTTTCAGATAAGGGACTGTTTTACTTTCCTTTAGTGCCGTTATTGTTGAACTATTATAACATGAACCCTGATGGAATGGTTGTCGGTGAGAGATTATCGAAACACGGAGTCTCATGGTTCAAGATTGGAACATACTACAACACCACCCTATTGTTTATTTTGAAAGCTCCAATTCAGTCTTCAATCGGAGGTCCCAAATTCAAAGTATTCACCCCAATATTTAACCGATTGGGGAAGTTTCAAGATTTCCAACTCTACAAGAAGTTCCATATTTCTAATGACTGTCACGATATCTCCATCTTCAACTCAATGTTTGTGCTTCACACCTCTAAAGGATTTGAAATTCTTTCTTTCCAGGTACTAAACGAATCACAGTTCCTCCCAAAGTTCATTGAAACCGCTAAGAAACCCAAGACTGAAATTGAACTCATCAAGAAGAATCTGAATCTTGGACATTGCAAACCTCTCAAAATGGCCAAAGTTCCGCATCGCCCTCAGTTTTATCTCATTTATGACACATTCGCAATGGTAATTGATACTATTGGACAGTTGATTTCCGACAAGTTTATTTTCCCGTTCAAATTCAAATGCTCGTGGATATCGATACAGGATGAGTATCTCATTTGTATTGGAGTTGACATTGTGGAGATTTTTGATCTGCGATATGACGAGGCTCAAGGGTTTCGCAGGTATGACCCTGTTCAAATAATCACTGGGAAAGATATCAAGGTGATTGATGAGAGGAACTCAAAGATTTGTATGGCTCATCCTGTTATTCCTGGTCGTCAACTTGTGCTAGAATTAACTAGAGTTCGAGCCTAGAAAGAGACAATTTACATTAATTTAAGATGAATTGACTTTGTTTCTCTCTACTCAAGGGCTGTAATATTCTTTTTTTATTTCTGAAGGGGCCGGTCATCTTCGGACAAAATACAGCATATATGGAACGCCATTGACTCCTTTCTATGGAGTACACGGACATCACTTCGTATATATTTCCCACGGGTGACTTCAGCAACAAACCCAATCTTCTGATTGGGACTCAGTAAGCATCTTATAAACTATTCAGTATGTATCGCACTTGATCGCCTTGGGCACGCCAATAGTAGTATGATTATAAAGTATTCAAAGAGTGGTAAAGATAGCTTTTCCGATAGTCTCTCCAAGTGAATCATCATACCTTCCTTCTCTTTACAGGAAATGTATTACTAGCTATCTGAACTTTACGGAGGGTTGATAAAGGACACTATTGAAGTAAATTTGTTGTTGTTTTCACCTACGTTATTCAGTTAATAGTTTATAAGTACTGATCGTCTCATCCGCTATTCTTCTAAACAAAACTTTGCCTAGAGCTAATTCTGCTCAAATCGTTGCCTCCAACAATACTGTTCCTAGGAGTCCCAAGTGTGGAATGCCTAGAAGTAATTGGTGTAAGTTGGTAAGGAGATCCTCCGGAGATTGAAACTCTTTGCCCCTGGGTAGACGGTTGTCCATTGCTTGCCACTGGTGCGTTTGGAAGAACATCAGACCCTCCCAACCTAAACCTTTTCATTAGGTCTGTCATGGAGTTTAAAGTTCCACCATTATCGGTGGCATCTTTCTTAATCTTGAAGAGCTTGACCTCCGTGTCACGCCACATGTTCATGCTCAAAATACCATTCTCAAGAGAAAATGTGTTCTCATCCTCTGCAACGCCATCCAACCCAAACATTTTGGTAGTTGGTGAATCAATGGCAGTAGAGGTTTGCTTTCCAACGCTGGAAGAAGATGAAGATCTCCAATTAAACCCCCACGAACTTGCAACATCCTTAATTGAGTACGCACTTGACTTCCTAGCAAACCATCCACTGGTAGAATTTAGATCAGAATGCTGCTGTTGTTGTTGGGCGCGGTGGGCAGTAATGTTGTTGGATAAATATATTTGACCCCATAGAATAGAAGAGTACCATCCCAAAGACAGTTCACTCCAATGGAATTTCAGTGGTTCAAATTTGGACCTTGTTGGGTTGAACTCAGATGGTAATTTCATTAAGAACTGGTCGTCAAGTATTGGCTTCAGATTTTCAATCTTGATTAATACCTCCATGATTTCAAATTTGGAAGCCATTGATTGGTTCGAGTCTAAGGATAACTCAGTATTGCAGAATTTGACCAGTTTCATGAGAATCATCAAAGACTTGTAACCTGGCCACTGTGTAATTAGCGATACATCCATTGGAAGTTTCAGTTTAGCCTTCTTGGACATACCAACAGGTGGTTTGGTTCTAAGACATTCTTCAAACTCATCATCTTCTTCTTCATTTTCATCATTATCTTCATCCTCTGAACGCTCATTGTGTGGTGTGCCAGGCAAGGGTGTTCCTAGTGTAGGAGTACCACTCAACCTTGGAGTCATTGGTGACTGTGCTGGTTGTGAGGTTGTAGGAATATGAATATCAACATCATCACTACTGAATTTGTAATCCTTCAACGAAGCATATAAGTTTTGCAACATTTTCTCATGTTTCACAACCAAATACATCAATGTTCTGGATTCCTTGAAATATCTTGTTATAGAGTTTGTAATTGATCTGAGAAGAAGTGTGAAAAGATCCAGTTTCAAGCTGTCCTTCAAGAGCTCGTCACCAGAAGAATATGTGGACAGAACATTCATGATGGTCAGACACGAATGGTAAGACAACGTGGCCTTAATTTTCAAATCGTCTTTAGGCGGTGGTATAGGGATGAGGTTATACAGGTATTCGAATAATGTTGGCGTAGTCAAAGTATCAAAATCGTTGAGGTTGTTAATAATGTTGGAGATGGTAATAATGAGGAAGTCTCGATAAGTCACATTTGTTGAAGTTTGATTGAGTTTGTAAAATTGTGGAATTTTGGTGGTGTAGTAGGAATTGTTGAATGGGAACAGAGTTTTTTGCAAAATAACAGGGTCTGAGATGAGGTAGAGAAACAAAAAACTGACAACACGAATCATATTCATGCGCAGCGATGGCTGTGACTTGTAGTACTTGAGATAGTATAGCAAAGTAACTAGTAGTTCATTCGACTTCTTCTCTTGGACAAATCTCTTGAAGTTCTTATTGCATTGGATTAGTTCCCAGAGTAGCATGACAATCTCGATAGACCAAGGCGACAGTTTGGGTAATGAGTTGCCAGATGGATTGTTTTTCATTATATGAAATGGTGAAGCTTCAGTTTCTATAGCAGATTCTAATGGTTGGTTGAGAAATTGGTAGATGGAGGAGTAGAGAAAGTTAAGTTCATTCTCCTTGTGTAGCTTTCCTAGGTATGATCTGACGAGGTTGGTGGGTCTGGTATACTCCGGGGTAATTGGAAAGACGTTGAGATCAGTTAAGAATCGAGTGTCAGTAGATGGAAGTGGGTAGACCAACATGGTGGTGAGGAGTTGTAATGCTTGGGTGACAAGTGATTTTCTTAGATGCCTATACTGGTTGTCATTGGTATACTTCAAGCCATTGATGTCAGAATTAGTTTTGATAGAGCGACATACAAGGTTAAGCAATGAGCAAATGAATGTGAGAAACTTGAGTCTGGGAAGCGTCGAGACCAATACGGTGAGGAACCTGGAACCCTTGGAGACAACCTCCTTAGAGCTAAGGTAAAGCTGACCAGAACAAAGTGTTAGGAGTAATCTGAGGATCTCCAATCTATTTGCGTCTAGGTATGGGTCTGCGGGGCTATATTTGCCATTCATTCCGATACCCATTTCCCAGATCCTCAAGTCAACACCCTGGATATTCCCCTCCTCGATGGTAAAACCTCTCCAAAAGAGAAGATCAACAAGGGAGAAGATCACCTGTAGTCCCAAACACTCGCCACTCTTCCCTTGGCCAATATTGACCTCCAAGGAGTCTGCGCTGTGGCCAACCTGAGCATCTATGTTAACTTTTGTGCTAGATGCTGAAACAGAGGATATGTCATCACTATTGACAACGCCACTGGAAAAAGACCCAACCGTCGCTACAGTTGAAGCTGGGCTTTGGTGGAACAGCACCCCAGAGTTCACACTCCAGAAGAGGGATTTGTCGCTGATGAGGGTAGGGTCCTCGAACAAGACAGGAATGACTCTTGTAAGGAGTCTGACAGCATTCAACAGTTCTTCATAATCGGTGCTTGTGCGCTTGACATGGCGGACTACTCGCTGTGAAAGAGCTCTGACAAGGGTGAGGAAGTTCACCTTGTGCGAGTCTCTGATGAAGCGTATGTCCACTGTGCTGAGGGCCTGGATGTCGGCGGCTGTAGCGACAGTGAGTAATGAGTTCCACAAGGGATCAGTGATTGGTACAGTGTCTGAGTGATGGGCTGCCAATGGCTGTGAGCCCGTGGACACACTGTCTGACGACGGTGGTGGGCTTCCTGCAAGAAGGAGCAACGAGTCCCGAAGACGTGACATTGGGTGGGCGGTTTACTTCTGAGGGCGCTAAGAGAAGTAAGCGAATGAAAGTGAAAGATTGGGGGATGCAACTTTTGTGTCGGTAAAAATTACTAAGTCTAGTGGAGACACCCACAAGACGAAAGATCGATTTCGATAAAGAGGGTCCCAGGTAAGAAGAGTTTGACCAACATACCAATAAGCGGTTTCGGGCAGTAAAACAACTACATCATCTGCTTCATCTTAACATAAATCATAAAATTGTGTGTCAAACACTGCAAAAAAGTTGTGGCGATTTTAATTCACCAATCATTGTCTACACTGTCAAATCTTCTTTTCTCAATGCTTCTGTGGACCATCGTCTGCTCAATTGTTTGCAGTCTGCTATCCAGATTTTGCTCCCACTCTTCCAAATTGGAGCCATGAGTAGAGAATGAGGATGTGGAATTGCTCAACAAAGGAGGAGCCACTACGTTCGAAGGGAGTGGCACACGGGCAAACACCCGTTGTGTTCTTTCCTGCTCTTCACTAAGCTCATCCTGTTGTTGCTGGTGAGCTAGTTGTGAGAGCAGATTGTCAGGTGTTTGATACCCATCACTCATTGCCTTTCTGATACGCATACCAATGCTCTGGAGCTCATTGCGGTATGGCGTGTCTGCAGGTGCTTGGGACTGGTTCGTATGTTGTCTTTTGACGGCTGATTCCATTGTGGCTTATTCCTTTACAGTTCTTCCTGGTGCGCTCTGTGGATCAACGCTAGAGGATGTTGAGAAGGGCAACTTGCCAGAGACTCTTGTATTCCTTTTTTTTCTTTCCATTCTTCTTCGTTTTTCTATTTTGATTTCCCAAGTGGGAAGGTCACGTGAAAATATTACATCATCAGGCTAAGTGTAAGTGTTCTATGTTCATATGTTCATTTGATGTCCAGTTTTCTACCCATGGTCGATGTTCTGAAGCTACTATCGATATAGATGCGAATCCAACATAGTGGGATCAACACCTCAATGATTCTAGTGTGTGACCCGACTACTACACTTTCCACCTCCGCACTTAAGGTTTTCACAGGGAGGCCAGGTTAGATCACGTGATTAGGAGCGAAACCCGAGGGTGATATTTTGGAGTCCCGGCTCGCTATCTTTGTCACTTAAATGCTATTTGCCGTTAAGTTCAGCAGTTAGCGACAATAAACGTCCAACTCCAATGATTGGAGTTGAATATAAAAAGAGTCCGCCAACCCATAAAGCGTAGCTTTTGACAGAGACATCAAGCATCAACAACAAAATGACGCTTTCATCTGTCCAAACTGTCGAACTCGAGAAGGAATACTCTGCCCACAACTACTCTCCAATCCCAGTGGTGTTCCACCGTGCCAAAGGTGCCCTTGTGTGGGACCCTGAAGGAAAGGAATACATTGATTTCCTATCTGCTTACTCCGCAGTGAACCAAGGCCACTGCCACCCAGATATTATCAAGGCTTTGACTGAGCAAGCACAGCTGCTCACTTTGTCCTCAAGAGCCTTCTCCAATGACAAGTTCAGTGAATACGCCGAGTTTGTCACCAAGTTTTTCGGCTATGAGATGGTTTTGCCTATGAATACTGGTGCTGAAGCTGTCGAGACTGCATTGAAGTTAGCGAGAAGATGGGGTTACGTTAAGAAGGGAATCCCAACGAACGAGGCCATCATTCTAGCTGCTGAGGGCAACTTCCATGGCCGTACTCTAGGTATTGTGTCTATGTCCTCTGATCCTGATGCCACAAACAACTTTGGTCCATTCTTGCCAAATGTCGGTCCACTGGCTGGTGGTAACATTATCCGCTACGGTATCATTTCTGACATTGAGGAAGCCTTGAACGCACACGGTGACAAGGTTGCTGCTATATTGCTTGAGCCAATCCAAGGTGAGGCTGGTATTGTTGTGCCTCCATCTGACTACATTCCAAAGATTCAAGCTCTGTGCAAGAAGCACAATGTGTTGTTGATTTGTGATGAGATCCAGACTGGTATTGCTAGAACTGGTAAGCTTTTGGCCTACCAACATTTTACTGAGCAAAAGCCAGATATGGTTTTGCTAGGTAAAGCCATCTCCGGTGGTGTCTTGCCTGTTTCTGCAGTTTTGTCCTCGAAGGAAATTATGTCTACCCTGGAGCCAGGTTCCCATGGTTCCACTTATGGTGGTAACCCATTGGCCTCTGCTGTTGCCATTGCTGCTTTGAAGGTTGTGAAGGATGAAGATCTTGTCACCCGTGCTGCCAGACTGGGTAAGAAGTTCAAAGAACAACTACTTGCACTACAAGCTGAGTCTGGTGGCATCATCTCAGAGGTGCGTGGTCTTGGTCTCTTATTGGCTGTCGTGATCGATCCAAAGAAGGCAAATGGCCGTACTGCATGGGACTTGTGCCTCTTGATGAAGGATAAGGGAGTGTTGGCTAAGCCTACACATGATGATATCATTAGATTGGCTCCGCCATTGGTTATTTCAGAGGAGGAGTTGGAGAAGGGTCTGAACTGCATTAAAGAGAGCTTGAAGGAGTTGCCAGAAGCTGAGCATCATGAACACCATTAAACTTATGCAAAATTTTAAGAAAAGTACTTGTTTATTTCTAAAATACTGGATGTAGAATTGACATCGAACAATAATAACTTATCAGGAGATGATAAGAAGATGAGACTTAAGAGGGGTCTAGTACCACGTATACCAAGTATCTGTATAAAACGAGTAGCTCATCTTTCATCTGAAAGGGGTCACACCAACCGTACATACAACCCGTAACAATAACTTTTGTAAATCCATAGGCTGATTGCATCAGACTAGTTGGATGTACATGATCAAAGGTTTCCCTTCATCACTGAGAAAGCCCAAATTGGGAAGGCCGAAAAGACTCATCTTCTTTCATGTTTAGTTTTCGAAACATGATCCCACTTCATCGTCTCTGGGCTCAAATCATGACGGCGTAGCACCAAAATAAATTTTCCAATTGAAAGTGATCTTTCTGTCCCCATAGAGCTGGCTGGAACGCAGAGGTTAACAATCTTTGCGAAAGGTATAATAGTGTTCGTTAGAGCGCCACCACTGAAAAACACATTCACTTCGGTACCAGCTGATTCAACGACTGTCTGAGCCCTCATGTAACGCTCAAACTCTAGTCTAACCAGGTACGATGCGCTATGTAACTGTGATGGTTCACTATGTCGTATTGATTCTTTCGACTTCTTCTCGATCCTTCCTTTCTTAATCTATCTATAACTTCGAAGTATCAAGTTCTTCTCCATTAATTTGAAATGCTGATTAGTTGAAGAATATACTAACTCTTCTCTTGCCAATTCACATCGATATATTACTCTACTTAGGTTTTCTGGAAGCAATCTTATTCACATTCTTGAAATCTGGTAATTGTGGTTCCAATGATAGCTTCTAAATCTTCACTTTCGTAATGCTTGTTGAGTTCATCCTTCTTCACTGTCTGATCTAGTAACCATGGGCTGTGACTGAATTCGCTTGACTCAAGATACTTCTCGTAATATTCTATCAGTTTCTCGTGCTGCCTCCATCCAACTCTTAATAGGTATCCACTTGACAGTCATACAAAATTGCCAAAGTCATTATCAAAATGAGAATTTGTATTGTTTGTAGGCAATTTAATACGGCAGTAAGATGGTAGAAGCTCTAAATCTTGTTCAGTAAGATCGTTATCTTGAATAAGATCATCAATCATATTAATCATACCCATTAGTTTGGTGAAGCTGGATGGGACAAACTGAACCATAAATGAATGCTATCACAGAGGAAGGAAGTCCCAAGAGACCACACCTGTCAGTTTGCGAGTGGCCAATTCCAATACACCTCTTATAAACCGAGCATCAGAAGTTTCGAATCTCTGATGATGGTTGATAAAAGATCTCCTCTTGCCAGATGGGACCATATGGGAACTCACATGAGCTGAGCAATCTTTTTTGATTAGCTCAATCTTAAGCTAGACCACCTTCTCCTATTCTTGGTACCGCACTTCTTCTCACTGTAGGACCGAATTTGTGACTACACACAAGTGCACAGTTTGGCAATTAACAAAATTAGGCAAGACGGATGGGTTAGTGATTGATTTGGTGACACAAGATGAGACTGGAATGGTCTCTTCCTTACAACAGATGGAAACCAATCTAGCCTCTGCAGCTGCAATGCCTTCAAGAACTACTAGATTGCTATGATGTGTCACTCTGATTCACTTGCATTCTCGCCGGGGACTAATACTACATACAGTACTGGTCATCGCTCTAGCCCTTGGTACATCGAGACCGACAAATGCCCTGGAAATACCACAACTCATCACCCAATTACGCCTGTGAGGCAAGCCCCCTTTCACAGTGGAGAGCACAGTACTACGTCCATACGACTCCTTTGATCCATCGATCACTTTTGACTGGAATTATCCTATATGTGCCGGGATCGTGTCACAAAACACCTTGCAGCAAGCTGGCAGCATCCACTGCAGGGGCCATTGAGCTAGAGAATATATCTGGTTAATGCCTCCCAGTGGAGTCTAACGGAGGAGCCGGTGTGGGTTGCCAGGATGGCTATACCCTCTTGACTGTGAACCCATACACCGCTTGTCCAAAGTGTGTTGTTGAGCTGTCAACATCAAAGCCCTCATAAGCCGCGCGGTCGCTTACGTAATTACACAAAGCTTTTTAGAAGCAGCAACAGGCTGCTGTCGGTTGGTGTCATTGAGCGGTCTGGACTGTCCGTTGGTGATGAACAGGCTGATTTGGTCAGTGCTATATGAGCATTGAGAACATTCACAAGACAGTAGATCGTGCAAAGTTGGGTCCATTATAGGTTGATCCAGAAGGTCTCATCGCAAATTCGCGGCCCGTCATTTGATTGCTCATCAGCAGGTGTCTCCAGTCGCTTCCTCTGTATTAGTTTCAAGAGTCGAAAGAGAAGGTCTGTAAGGTCAAGTGAGGAAGAGAACAAGAAAGCATCACCGTATAACCTTCACATGACAAGTGGCAGAATCTGCAGGTAACATACCACGATAGCCTAGACTAATTGTGCGTTTTTGTCGCCTTGCTGTTGCCACCAAGTGATTTGCAATTTTTCGCATCACCAAACGTCGCACCACCAGGTGACCAAAGTCAGAAACCGGCCTGCCTATAAAAACTGCGCACTCGCACAATTCCTCCCTACTTTCAATAATTAACAACAACCACATTCAAACTAATTTAACATTAACACATAATGGCTATTAACATCGGTATTAACGGTTTCGGTCGTATTGGTCGTCTCGTCCTAAGAGTCGCTGCTGCCAGACCAGACATTAACATTGTCGCCGTCAATGATCCATTCATTGCTCCAGAGTACGCTGCGTACATGTTCAAGTACGACTCTACTCACGGTCAATACAAGGGTGAGGTTTCCTCCAAGGATGGCGCCATCATCATTGACGGTAAGACCATCAAGGTCTACCAAGAGCGTGACCCAGTCAACATTCCATGGGGTGCTCAAGGTGTCGATTACGTTATCGACTCCACTGGTGTGTTCACCACTTTGGAGGGTGCCCAAAAGCACATTGATGCTGGTGCCAAGAAGGTTATCATCACTGCTCCATCCAAGGACGCCCCAATGTTCGTCATGGGTGTCAATGAGGACAAGTACCAAAACGAGAACATCATCTCAAACGCCTCTTGTACCACTAACTGTTTGGCTCCTTTGGCCAAGGTAATCAACGACAAGTTCGGTATCGAGGAGGGTTTGATGACCACTGTCCACTCCATCACTGCCACCCAAAAGACTGTCGATGGTCCATCTCACAAGGGTTGTAGCCCTAGAGAATACCACGTGCGCGGTACTGAAACCTAAATCAAGTCTTTAG